>CAWUFW010022510.1:0-94029 GCA_963921515.1 Calotriton arnoldi | reverse complement strand
TTTATAAGCACACCCTTTTCTAGTAGAGGATCAGCCAGAGTACTGGTAGAGTAAAAAACTGTTCTAAATATCTATTATCAGGAACGTATCAATTTTAGGATAGCAATGTTCAATATAATCACACACTGCTCCTGATTACATGCGATATACAGAGTCCACAATGTTCAAATTTCTTCAAAAATAAGATTCTTTATTCTCAATTGCATAAAATCCAGCACGAAGAATCAGCCAACACGTGTTTCGTCTTCCCTTAGACTTTTTCAAGGCTGGAACAATATATATGAGGGCATTGTTATAATATTTGATCTTAACACATGCCAACATTAGTTATTTCAATTTGCAATCAACAACATAGGCCAAGAAAGCCAGACAGAGGTGATGACTTGAGCATTATCACAGTTGTTACATGCCTTAGAAATGTGACACAGAACTAACGAGTTGCATGTTCCAAGAAAAGAATCTCGTGGTGGGAAAAGAAAAGATAAAGGAAAAATTTATTTTTATAATGATGTAAAAACAAAGCCAATAGATCCCCACGAAAAGATTATCTTATTATCTTAATGAAGGAAATCGTTCAGTGCATTAGAAAGAGACACCCGAATAATGTGTTCAGAAAGAGTACAGCCCTGAACCAGAATAAAAAATAATGACTGGGCAAAAATAATGACTGGGCAATTGACCCACCGATTGACGAAAATTATGTTGTCCAGCATGTATATACGGACGGCAGGTGCGTGTCCCTTATTGTAATCAGAACCTGCAATGCTGTATGGAGAAAACACAATATTTGTGTCAAACGGTCCCTTCTCCACCTTGAGAGAAAAACCAAAGAAAGCCCTGTATCTTAATATAACGCGCCTAAATCTACACGTCCAAACACTGATATAGTTGTACCAAGAAACACAAAAAGTCACGTTAAAAAAGCGCACACTTAACCTTCCAACAAGTGGACATTGGAAAGTCATTTGGTGCCTCCTGGTTGTCCCAAGAAAAACACACAATGTGTCCCTGAGATTCCAAATCACACAAATATTAGCAATTATGAGTGATGTATTAAAAAACACTAAAAGTGCGAGCAGCGAATCGTATATGATAAAAACAATGCCACAGTTACCTTGTTAATAATATCGACTGCCAGATGTGCGTATCACAGCCTCATTTGCTGGTAGTGCTAGCACACCTCGTATTTGGTAAAAGCGGGTGTGTGGATATCCGGAAAGGAGAGTATATTAGTCCTTCTCCTTCATGTCATAATAAGACCTTTTAAAATGTCGGAGGAGAACCCTGATAAGTTTCACTCCTATAGGGGAGAAAGTCGTATCAACGATTACTCCCTAATTAAGTCAACCAAAGAACAGACAAAAAGAAAAACGCGATACTTAAGATAACTACTTTGGGCTACTAACACTCAAAGAACAGAGACTCACCGCAGTAAGGCGAAAGTATATCGTCCACCCTACATTTACACTTTGCTGTGGCGTGTTCCAAAAACGCAGCCGCCATTCTCAATTTAAACGGAGAGCTGAAGTTAGCGTAAAGGAGCGTCAGAGACGTCAAAGCATCAGCTGACTTAACACGTGATCATATTACCAATGTGACGATAATTATACGTCATTACGAATGATATCGCCATCTTGGAGGGGAGTGGGTCATAGGCACAAATAATTGGCAACCAAACACAATATATTAGCTAACTAGCCATATGGGGCAGATACAGTTAAATGTCACAAATTACCAGAGTAAAGATTAAAATCAATACACTATAAGCAAATCTGTTCACTCGCTCTAACCTGGCAAGTCTGAACACCGATGTAAACATGGTGGATATATACCAACCCCTCTCCGCCATGCATATCTGTACCTGCGTGGAATCTCAGAGCTTAGTGATCCAACTTAGACAAGATTTTGTTATAATTGCCTTAAAACCATCACCAAGTAATACAAGAGAGAGACAGGTAAATATAGGAGAGAGAGCGCGCAAAAGGAGGAGAGCAATAGAACCCTCTATTTAATAGGTGAATCCATCTAGCACCCGATTCTGTGAAGTTTTGTTCCATATTGCAACAGGCAAGTCCATATGATACATAGGTTGTTTACATAGGAGTGGTTTATATATTCATAGAAAACACAAGTCAGCATATACAATCATAAAATCTATCTGGGTTGTCAGTGTGGTAACAGAATATATACATTTCACAGACCAATAGAAAATAACTTATAGTATACAAAACCAATTGCTTCTTATATCTTGTATTATTTCCTCCATATTAGACAGTTGATTGGAAGTGAGCATCAAATAGGTTTCAGTCTTGTAAAAAGACATGCAGCTCTCTGTCTGTATTCAGTCCTAGATCTACAGATCTTAGTTTAATTAACCATCTGGTTTCCAATTTTCTCAATGCTAGTGTACGATTGCCCCCTGGGGTTTTCTTCTGCTATCGCAATGCCGTGGAATCTTATATTTACTAGTTCCAGGGCTTGGCGCACTACTGTTATAGTGGACCGCCAGTGGATAGTCTGTATTGTTGTTACGAATGGCCCTAATGTGTTCTTGTACACGTTCTTTAAGCGGCCGAATCGTGCTGCCAACGTAGATCAAGCCACATTGGCAGATGATGCAATAAACTGTAAATTTTGTGTTGCAATTCATAAAATGACAGATGTTATGTGTTTTCCCTGTATTGTAACTGAAGCTGGTGGTTTTATTCATCGCAAACTGACAAATATTGCATGTAGTACATTTGTAGAAACCTAACGGTTTCTTCGGTAACCAACTTTGTGTTGGTGTCTTCTTGTTATTTACAAAAGATGGACAAAGTAAGTTTCTCAACGTCCTACCTCTATTATATGTTACTTGAGGTTTCTTCGTTGTGTATGCATCTAAACTGTGGTCCAGTCTCAGGAGGTGCCAATGTTTTTGCAATACCTTATAGATATT
Source organism: Calotriton arnoldi (assembly GCA_963921515.1). NCBI lineage: Eukaryota > Metazoa > Chordata > Amphibia > Caudata > Salamandridae > Calotriton > Calotriton arnoldi. Next base: position 91,091 of record CAWUFW010022510.1, on the reverse strand, counting down.
GTGGCTGTGTGCATTATACGGTGTAATCAATGAGATCTTGTTTCTTGTCTTTAGTTTATTCTTATTACTTTTCAGAAGCTCTGTTCGTTGTAGCCCGATGACTCTCCTGTGTGCTTTGTCTAGGGTTGTTTGGTCATAACCCCTAATTTTAAAGCGTTTCTTCATACTTATCAGTTCTTGTTGAAATGTCTCGTCACTACTACAGTTCCTCCTCAGTCTTGTCATTTCTCCATAAGGGATGGCTCTCACCTGTGTGACTGGATGTGCGCTTTTCGCATGCAATACGGCATTACATGCCGTTGGTTTGCGATAAAGTTTGCATTCTAATTTGTCTCCTTCTATATATAGGGTAATGTCCAAAAAATCAATGTGACATTTGTCACTGGTGTGTGTAAACGTCAAGATGTACTGATTGTCATTCAAGTGCCTGATGAAATCCAGGAGGGTGTCACTACTCCCTCCCCATATCATAAAGATATCATATATAAATCGCCCCCAATAAATGATTGATCCAATCATGTCATGTGGGCAGTCTCTCCAAATATGTTTTTCTTCAAAAAAACCCATATAGATATTAGCGAAAGATGGGGAGAATTTGGAGCCCATGGCCACCCCGACGATTGTTTAAACCACGTACCATTGTGTAAAAAATAGTTGTTGTTTAAAGTTAGGCGGGTGAGTTCTAGAACCATTTGTGTATGTTCATATGTTGTGGCATCACGTTTAGATAAAAAATATGTTAGTGCCTCCATACCTTTCTCCTGAGGGATGCAGGTATAAAGAGCACATACATCAAGTGTAACCAGGGTAAAATCGTCATTCCATATCAGATCCTCTAATTTGTTCAGAAGATCTTTAGTATCCTCAATGAACGATGGTAAGTTCTGTACAATCGGTTGTAAATAAATATCAATATACTCCGAAATCCTTTCTGTTGGTGACCCTATTCCTGATATGATTGGCCTGCCAGGTGGGGTCGTCTGGTTTTTATGTATCTTTGGCAATATATAGATACATGCCGCTTGTGGTGTGGGATTAAACATATATTTGTATTCCATGTCTGTTAGTAAACAAGCATGGAGCCAACATTTTAGTGTTCTCTCGATGAGTGTGGTTACCTCTTTCAATGGATTATTGGGTATAGTGACATAGGAACCTGTGTCCATCAATTGTCTGTCAATTTCTCTGATATAAGATTCTTTGTCCATCAGGACAATATTATCCTCTTTATCATCCTTCTTTATGATTACATCAGGATAGGTGCTTAGTTTCAATAAAGCTTCTCGTTCTTTTCTACTCAGATTACCCGTAAAACCCATCCGTTTCTTTTGAAATTTGTCTTCCATTTTATATAAATCCTGAGTGACGGCTTGATAAAAGCAGTCAATCATATTGTCCGGTGCCAGTAATGGTACAAATTTGGATTTAGTCCTAAGCCCACTATCTAAATTGAGGTTGGTATCAATATCTAGATCTAGTAGGATATCACCCATGCTAGGTGCCGGTCCCATACTTTCGTCTAGTGACAGTAGCAATTGTAAGTCCTGTATATCTTTGATAGTTTTGTCACTCTTCCTAATTGTATAAATTGGTACTTGACACAGTGTATTTTTGTCATCAAAATACTTCTTTAATTTAAGTTTTTGAACATATTTAAACAGATCAATATGTAATTGCGTAAAATTGGGCTGGGACATAGGACAACAACGTAATCCTCTCTGAAGCATAGTGATCTCTGCACAGGATAATTCATGTTTTGACAAATTCACAATGGAAACATCATCAAGCAAGTTATTGGCAGACAAAATACAATTCATTATATCCAAAGACTCATTTACCCCTCCAGCACTTAGTTCTTCTGAGGGCGCGATGCTGATCTGAGGACCCTTTATTCTTGATTTGCATCTGTTTTTTCTCCCCCCCCTTCTTGTTCTCTTCCTCCTGTGTTCTTTCTTAGGAACCCCACTCTGTTTCCCTTCCTGTAACGTTGTAGTTCGTCTAAAAAAGACGAACACCCTGTTGCCATGTTGGAGTTACCAACCGTATTAGTGTGTGTTTCACTTCTAGCTTCACTAGTTACACTAGTAATGCTCGATAGATCAGACTCACTCGCTGATATGGATGTCCCTTGTCTAGGATTACTAGATTTGTCTACTCCTCCTCTCGGTTTATATTCATCAAATCTTTTGGCAAACGTATAAATTCGTCTTTTTTTTATAATCATTTTCGTCTCTTTTGAGTTTTCGAATTTTTTTTTGTCTCTGATATAGTTTTGGTGTGCACTAAGCATCTCTTTTAAAATCTTGTAATTTTTCTCCGTCGCATCTTTAAGATCCAGTGCTTTAATTTCTTCCTCAATAGTAGCAATTTCGTCTAACAGTTTGGACCTTTTCCTTTCAGCGTGTTTTATCAGTAAGTCCATCATTCCATACGATGATGATGATATCAGATTTTCCCAATCATCTAATAGGTCTGGGTCTAAATCCTCAAAGGAAGGAAAAATAATGACCCTCTGGCCTCTTGGTATCTGTTTTATTTCAATATATTTTTTTAAGGTTGTCAAGTCCCACCATCGTGAGAGTTCTTGTTTCTTTATTCGCTCAAGTCTAATGAAAAGTTGTTTCAGTCCCTGAGGCTTAGTTTCCAAACTATTCATTTTTTTGCTCTGTATATTTTGTCCTGAGAATATATAATTAAAGACCTTATCTCTCTCATCATCAAAATTGGCCATATTTCATTGGGCACTCGTAGCAATTACTCTAATATAATTAAATATCAGATCACACTATCATAAGAACTGAGTGCTGGTAACCACATAGCATGGATTTCAACAAAAGTTTTTGGTAGTATCAGTTCCCAAGATTGGGAAAAAACCGCACAATCAGTAGGAGAAGAAAATTTATCATATCAAATGCGATACAGTGAGAATCAATTTCGGATAGGCATTATATTTTCTCAGTGGGGTGCTACCTTGGCTCTAATGCACCTACTACCAAGAGATGCTACTGTCACAGAAGAAAACTACTGTGTACACAAAATTGCAAGAAGAGAGCATTTATAAGCACACCCTTTTCTAGTAGAGGATCACAATGTTCAAATTTCTTCAAAAATAAGATTCTTTATTCTCAATTGCATAAAATCCAGCACGAAGAATCAGCCAACACGTGTTTCGTCTTCCCTTAGACTTTTTCAAGGCTGGAACAATATATATTAGGGCATTGTTATAATATTTGATCTTAACACATGCCAACATTAGTTATTTCAATTTGCAATCAACAACATAGGCCAAGAAAGCCAGACAGAGGTGATGACTTGAGCATTATCACAGTTGTTACATGCCTTAGAAATGTGACACAGAACTAACGAGTTGCATGTTCCAAGAAAAGAATCTCGTGGTGGGAAAAGAAAAGATAAAGGAAAAATTTATTTTTATAATGATGTAAAAACAAAGCCAATAGATCCCCACGAAAAGATTATCTTATTATCTTAATGAAGGAAATCGTTCAGTGCATTAGAAAGAGACACCCGAATAATGTGTTCAGAAAGAGTACAGCCCTGAACCAGAATAAAAAATATATAAAATATCCAAAAATAATGACTGGGCAATTGACCCACCGATTGACGAAAATTATGTTGTCCAGCATGTATATACAGACGGCAGGTGCGTGTCCCTTATTGTAATCAGAACCTGCAATGCTGTATGGAGAAAACACAATATTTGTGTCAAACGGTCCCTTCTCCAACTTGAGAGAAAAACCAAAGAAAGCCCTGTATCTTAATATAACGCGCCTAAATCTACACGTCCAAACACTGATATAGTTGTACCAAGAAACACAAAAAGTCACGTTAAAAAAGCGCACACTTAACCTTCCAACAAGTGGACATTGGAAAGTCATTTGGTGCCTCCTGGTTGTCCCAAGAAAAACACACAATCTGTCCCTGAGATTCCAAATCACACAAATATTAGCAATTATGAGTGATGTATTAAAAACACTAAAAGTGCGAGCAGCGAATCGTATATGATAAAAACAATGCCACAGTTACCTTGTTAATAATATCGACTGCCAGATGTGCGTATCACAGCCTCATTTGCTGGTAGTGCTAGCACACCTCGTATTTGGTAAAAGCGGGTGTGTGGATATCCGGAAAGGAGAGTATATTAGTCCTTCTCCTTCATGTCATAATAAGACCTTTTAAAATGTCGGAGGAGAACCCTGATAAGTTTATCATGCATGTTCCTTGCCGCTTCTGTTGCATTCCCTCCGCATTGCAGGTATATCGAACCTTGCCTCATGTGCTGTGCAGCTCCTGGGCATTGCCCGGCTTGATTATTTAGCTGGTAGCCCTCCTGTGTGCATCAAAGACTGGCCACAATATTGCACTTTATGCCCACTTATGATTCCATTCTCTTGTGTTTTTTTTCTGTAGGGAAGAGGTATCCACCCTAGCCTGATCATCTTTATCCTAAACCAGCATATTCGAGGTTTGATGTCTGGGTGCCCCATCCTCGCATCTATTGATTTTTTACGACGTATTAAAAACCTGATGTGAGGTACTCAGTCCCAACACATGCCATCCAAAGTCTTAAGTTTAAGGTCTGTTCCCAATTTATTGATCTTTTAGTCTCTCTAGATACTCTAATGGTCTCGAGAACTTGCGTTAGCTTATCCTTGATATTTATATTGTCACTTTTGGTTTTAGGGACAGGTTTCAGAATTGTTGATTCAGCCCTACATTATCCTGTTTCATGGCATGTTTTCAGGTATTGGCCTGGCGGCCCGGGAAGATTCACAGTGTGGCGGCCAAGGCTTGTCACAAAAGATAAACGTGCAGCGAGCCATGCTAAAATTTTGAACCTGAAGGAAGAAACCGTGGGCCAAGATACTATCGAAATACAGGGTTCACGTCTGGATTTGCAACACGTGTTGTTTGACCTACCGGCTTTTCAACAGTCTGCCAAACGAGTCTACTAGTGACTGGGCTTTAAGAACACAGCAGGGATCGGCTGATCTCGCAGCTCAGAATAAGCTTTTGGGTCCTGAAGAGAACCCCGTATGCGAAGGGGTTTGAAACGTGTCGACCTTTTTTGTGGGGCCAATCAAGTATACAAATTGATGTTAAAAAGTTTTTTGTATTTTGAGATTTTTTGTCTGGTTGGCCATTGTGTATATTTGATTTTGTCTTGTATTTGTATCAATTTGTTATATTGAAGTATGGGTGTGCTGGTGTGTGAGGGAAGTGCAATGTATATATGATTGAACAGAAGTGATTGGCAGAGAGGGGTGCATGAAGGGTTTGCAAAAGAGAAGTGTGGATGGGTGAAAAAATGTATTATAAGAAAGTGTGGGTAAGGGGAGCTTGGTCGTTTTCAAAACTTTTAAATTGAATGGACTGTTGGTGATTCATTTATGTGAAGTTTATAATAAATTTTGATTAAGTCAAACGGAAAAAGAGGTTTTGTGGTGGCATTGTTGTATTTCAATGCACCAGTTGTAAGGTAAGACTTGCGTACCAGTATTGGCATTTCTGTCGTTTTTGTTGATATTCACTAAAGCACAATTCCTCCCTTATTCTTTTCACCTTTCGGGTTGTTTCGGTATCTTAGTTCTTGCTCGGATTGTGGGTGCACCTATAATTCTTAATTTCTGAGAGATATGTCTTTACTTAATGTACCTTCTCACCTTATTTTGTAGATAATACTTTTTAATGTGGTTTCCTGACGAAGGTGGCACGCTCGCCGAAACGCGCGTCGACACATCCAAGAATCAACTCCACATTTTGTGTATCTGATTGCATATTTATGAAATAATTGTTCTGATTCAGTGTGGCTAAACGACTGTATGTCTGTATTGTTTTCATGTTTTCTGACATCTATTACACTGTAATGAATGTTTTGATGTACACCAGTTGCTGTCCAGACTTGTAAAATAACATTGAAAGCTGGAAAACTACCCATAGGCACTCATTCCATGGGAGGGGTCATTGACATATTCATTTTGTCATTGTTACTATGTTTAAGGTATTGCTTGATGAATCCTAGCCACCTTTTAAATATTTTGTGAAAAGAATAAAAAGAGATATCTTTCTATTACTTTCTGGTACATTAAGTTGTTCCTTCAACAGTCATCTGATTTAGGTCTGGTTCTATTAGTATTTGACCCAACTGTTGCCTAGTTATTTTCTAAAGCCAATTGCATTTTCCCTGTCCTAGGAATGTCTATTAGTTACAGGGGGTCCTTATTTTTTGTATTAAGTAACTAGGATAAATAAAGTTATTTCTCCTTTTACACCTCACCTGGGAAGGCGTAGCATTTTGGCACATTCCTAGGTCTACCAGTAATGGTCAATTTGAGAATACGTCAAAATCCATTTGGTGTTGTGTAGGAACTCCCATGCAACGCCCATGGAACACCTCACTGGGGCAGAGAGTATGCAGCGCATTGATTTGCACTGTCTTGCGTTACTCCATATTTATCAAGAGGCCTTGCATGGCTTAATAAAAGTCATTTTAGAATTGTGTCACGCATGTACTATGTTGCGTGGTACAAAAGTGACTTTACCCTACATAAATATGGCTCTAGGTTTGAACCGTATTGTTACTCAGTCCACTCATGCCGCAGGGCATCTACTGGATATTGTTTCACACACTTAAGAATCATAGATGGTTGCTGTTAGAAAGTCATTGTTTTTCCCTGTTCATCCCCATTTTTTTTGCTGAATGATACTGGTGGTAGCTGCCTCTGCTTGTAACCTGGCCTCTGCTAACCAGGCCCAGGGCCAGTGCTATTTTTAAAAAGATACATGTAATGGGGTAGACTTACAATTGGCAATGACAGACTCTAGAAGTCCCCAGTAGATAATGGGGGTAGGGAATTTAATCTACCTATAAGTCTCCAGTATATAATAGGGCATGGAAGTTTAGAGGCCCAGAAGATTTCCTACACCTTCTGTGTGCCTGATGTCCTTTTAAAGGCAGTCCTGCCTTGCATCCTGTGTTTAAAAGTAAAATCTAACAATTGGCATTGACAGACCCTATAAGTCCCTAGTATATAATAGGGCTAGGGGGTTCAAACTACCTATAAGTCCCAAGTATATAATAGGGCATGAAGGTTCAGAGGCCCATCGGATTTCCTGCACTTGCATGTGCGCAGTGCTCCGTGCCTGCTTTCATGTTAAAGGCAGCCTTGGTTTGCAGACTGTCTTTAAAACTAAATTGTATTCAAATTTGACTTTGGTGGTTTGGGCACTTTAAAAGTGATAATCTACCTTATTTTTAGCCCCAAGGTCTACCCTAGGTGTCCCTGTGTGGCGGGCATGTAAGTATAAGCAGGAACCTTATAAAAGATGTTTTATATGCCAAGGTGAGGGAAATTTAATTATTTACCCATTGTAGATACTTATCTCCATAGACCAATATTGCAATATTTTATTTAGGTATAACTATTTCTACTATCATTCAAAGACTTAAAAGATTGGTATTAATAAATACAACAATGTGTCACTGTTGAATTTATCATAACAGTACAGAAGAGAAGTTATAGAACTATCTCTGCTGTAAGCCAAATTCCATCCAGCTTTTCTAGTGGTTTCTGCTCATTGGTCTGCCTCAACAGGCTTAGCCAGGTTGCTTTGATTTGGTGATAAGTGACCTGGCTGGAGCATAGGTTATCTGATGGAGAGAGCTCTGAATCTGTGGAGGATAGGTCATAAAGAGGGAGTTGGGTAAATCAAACTGAGTTCAAAGAGAGAGAAGATCAGGAAGGAATGCCAGGCGTACCTACTCCCACATCATGTGACCCCAGCCAGATGGCTGGCTTAGGACAGGTATTTGCAGAGGTCAGGAGAGGAGAGCTAATGGAAATGAGCCACACTGTGGGTGGGTTTAGCCAGCTCTTACCCCTCTTGAGAGAAATCATCCATGTTGGATTTTGGAACAGCAGTGCTTTGTGGGACAAGAATATGCCACACTTTGGAGGTAGTTGTCATGCTTTTGGGTGGCACCCAGCATCTCATTGGACAGAGGTGCCCCCCTGCTTGTCACTCCAGTACACTGAATAAAGCCCTTGGTAGAGCCAAAGCTCTCCTCTAGATGTTACCCAGTTTTCCATGCTAATCATGGTAACTGTTCTAGTTGCACCTACCTATAATTTGCAAACAACAATGGACCGGGGAAGCTTGCCACTGTAGCCCTCGTAGATCTTTTTGCAGCATTTGACATAGTTTCTCATCACATGTACCAGAGTGTTTATTCAAGATCAGTGTCTGCCAAGGAGCCCTCTTTTGTCTTTGAGAGAATATCGCACATGGACGATACCCAGATTATTATTACCATCTCTAACAATTTTTCTGTCTGCATGAGAGTGGTTGCTTTGTCGATGTATTCCAGCAGATGCAAGCTCATCTCCACTAGAACAGAAGTGTGTTTGTTTGGGAAACAAGCTAATTTCTGGTCAAATAATTGGTGGCCTTCAACCAAGAACTGCCCTTGACACACCAAGTGCCTAAAGTAGCAACCGGCTACTTTAGTATCCTAAAAAATCTTTTAAGGATATTCAGGATCCTTCCCCTTAAAACACACAAATCGGTAGCTGTTAGAAATGGGATTTCTGGTTGGCTAAGGCTTGCACCAAAGCCAGGCAGAAACCACCACTCTAGTCAGGGCAAGGGAGTTACACGCTGAAGATAACGCCTGCTCACCCCCTTGGTAGCTTGGCGCGAGCAGTCAGGCTTATCCCAGAGGCAATGTGTAAAGCGTTTGCGCAACACACACACACAGCAGCAACACACTAGGCACACTACAAAAGGAACTCCACACATGCTTATTTAAAAAATAGCCTTTGTATTATCATAAAACACATTAGAAACGTAATAACACAATTACACTGTGCCAACTGGCACAGGCAATATTCACAGGGGAAAATCTACAGGACCAGGCCAATCGGGCCATGGTCAGAACCATCAGATCAGGTAAGTAAATGCAAATATAAAACACAACCAATAACTACTGGTACTATAATGACCTAAGCATTATACTATTAGCATTAGACATAAACCCACATTAGGCCCAAACCTCATTAGCATAAACACATTACGCAATGGGCCTCACCAGCATAAACACATTGTGCAATAACCTCCTAGGCATAAACACATTACGCAAATAGGTACTCCCCCAAACATCATAACATGACATTAGGCAGTAACACGTTAGGCCCCCAAACCTCCTTAGCATAAAAACATTACGCAATATCGCATTAGGCATAAACACATTATCCTAACCCTCAGGAGCCTAAACACTGAAATGACCCCCAGGCCAACTGGCCTTCCACTGGGGCTCAAAAGCCCAATGTCCAGGATGTCCGGACTGGCTGCCCAGGCAGCAAAAGCAAAGTGCGCAATGCACTGGCCTAAACGTATCAGCTGCCCACGAATTGCTTGGCAGCTGTGAATAAGCAATATGGGCCTGGGCACTCACTGTGCCCTCTTCTGTCCCAAAATATCAGGACTGGCTGCCAATGCAGTAACAAACACAGGGCGCAGATGCGTGGGGTGCAACTCACCCCTCTTTCAACAAAAGAACTGGCCCCCAAGTGTTGCAGCTGCCCACTGTCCGGCGGGGCAGCTGTCACCAAATGAGCACCGGCAATGTGCCCCGATCGGCACCACCTTGCCCTTGGAGTGCCCACACACCATGCCCCCAGAGGAAAATGAGCACAGGCACCACGGTGCCTCCGGGGTCCCTATTGGGGCTTCCTAACCACTGTGCCCAACATTGGGGCGGTTCTCTCTCCTGCGGGGACCGCTCAGCAAAAACCTGGCACCGCTGTGCCCCACTCACCGGGATCTTTCATGGCTGCTGCAGGCTCCGTCTCCTCGCAGCAGTCCTCAGGCGGAAATACGTGGGGTGGGCTCCCGCCGGAATGGAAGTTCTGTAGCCCACTCTGCTTCCTTCTTGCTTCACCTGGTCCCTCTCCTGGGACACGGGCCTCCTCTGTGGAGCCTGCGAGGCTCCGGGCGGTCTGGGCTGCGTGGGGCTCCCCTCACTCACACGGGAGCCCCGACTAGATGCCAGCAGCTGTTCCCTGCGTCCCGCCCTTCTTCCTGGCGGCAGCTTCCCCCGCAACTCCCTTGTTGCTAGGGCAACTCGCTGGGGGAGCCGCACTCAGCCTCACCAACTTCTTCCCGGCTGTTTTCAGGCCCCGCCCGCAACCACGCTGTCACTGCCGGACTTCCGGGTCGCCGCGGGCAGCGTGGCAGCCCTCAGTGTTCTCGGTGGTGGCGGCCTCACGCAGGGGGGCACAGACCGGCGGGGTGGGCTCCCGCTCCGGTTTTAAAAAGTATAAATACGCGGGATGGGCACCCGCGAATTAAGTAGCGAAAATGCGGGGTGGGCACCCGCGAAACAGCACAAATGCAGGGTGGGCTCCCGCCGCTTCCAGGAGTGCAGGAGGGGAATCCCACACGCCGGGGATTCCCTCGCAGCCTCGCGCTGGAGCTGGGCCAGCTCCTCTCTCCTGGCAAATTAAAAGAAAAGCGTTCACGGGGCGCTAGCAAGCCGGCAAAAGAAATAAAGGGTCCTTGGTGCTGGGGAGACCACAGCACAGCACAGCCAGGCAGGCCAGCACGCAGGGACCCCCAGGAGACAGCAGCTGGGTCCCGCAGCGGTTCCTCCTGGCAGAGGGTCCCCTCCAAGCAAGCACAGGACAGCACAACTCTCTCATGGGGTCACAGCCCCTTCATTTATAGGACATTTTCCTTTGTCTGAAAGCACAGGGCTTGGGAAACCAGATGCAACTGGTTTTGGAGCACTCTGTTTACCAGGCTCCTCTTTCCTATTGTTAGGTGGGGGCTCGTCATCAGACACACCACAGGGGGGCGGAGCCAGCATTCACTAGGGCAGGCACAATCCTATTCAGGGACCTCTCCTCCCACTACTCAGAATGCAGGGGTCCCTATTCAGCCTAGCGCTGACTCACCCTGCCCCTCCTGGAGCCACACACACCTCCCAGCCCCAGTCACTAACAAGCCAGACATGCAATACACATCAGGCAGGCAGACACATAGCACACAGAAATGCCAACTTCTAAAAGTGGCATTTCTAAAATAGTTATAATAAATCTGCGCACACCATTGCGCAGCATTTATTATCACTATTCCAAATATACCACTGAAACACTTATCAGGGAATCCCCAATGCATTCCTGTGGGAGGGCAGCCCCACAGTAGTGAGAAACCAAAATGGCTGTTTGTCACTACCAGGACATGTCACACAGTTAAGGTACATGTCCTATCTTTTACCTACAATGCACCCTGCCCATAGGGCTAGCTAGGGCCTACCTTAGGGGTGACTGACATGCAGTAAAAGGGGGGTCACGGACATGGCACACACTTTAGGTGCCACGTCACAGCGGCAGTAACACTGCGCGCACAGGCCCTGCAATGGCAGAGGCCTGAGATAGGTTTGAAAGGCTACTTTGGTGGGTGGCGCAATCAGCGCTGCAAGCCCACCAGTAGCATTTAATTTACCAGCCCTGGGTACAGGAGATACCACTTTACAAGGGACTCACAGGTAAATTAAACAGGCCAAACAGGTGTAGACCAATCTTACCACATTTATCACAGAGAGCACACACACTTTACACTGAACAGCAGTGCTAAAATTCCCAGAGTCCTAAAACCACCAACACCATGTCAGAAAAATGGCTAGGAGAAAGGCAAAAAGTTGAGGGATGACCCTGCAAAAAAGGCCAAGTCCAACAGTAGCTCACTCTACTTGGGATCTAGGCTGCCTTACAGACTGAATTACAAATGATTAAAAACACTGCAGCTACATTGATGCTTAATTTATACAGAATGGCCGATGTGCCTCTGTGTTTAAAGGACTTGCTCTGGTATCTGGTCTATGAGAGAGCCATGTCTAAGACTTTGGGGCTTATTTATGAGAGCATTGTGTCAAAAAAGTGACACTCTGGCAGCACAAGCCTCTCAATCGTATCTATGAGGTGACGCAAAGCCACTCTGCGTGGCTTTGCATGGGCTCATAGATATGGAGTAAGACAAAGTAACGCACGTTGCTGCCTTGCCTTACACTGGTGGGTTTTTCCACACAATACACATGTATTTTGAAGCTGCCCCAGATTTCCTTAATCACGTAAACCTGGGCAAGTGCCAAAATCTTACACCTCCCCAGAGCAGGCGTAACAAGGAGAATTATTTTAATTTCTCCTCATTTTTTCCTCTTTCCATGTGCGCTGCATTCTGGATTTTTGTTGTGCACAAAGTTTCCCCCTTTGCACAAAAACAATCCTGCCTGCAATGGAGACACCCTTGCATCATGGTGTAAGGGTGCCTACGTTGGCGTTAGGCAGCAAATTGTGCATCAGGGCAGGGGTTAATGACAGGAAAGAAGAATTGCGGTGCTGGCCCACACCAATTTCCCATAAATGAGGCCCTTTGTGTCTCGTTCATAGGACCCTTAATGGTCTAGGTACTCTGTATTTCTTCATAAACGTTCAGTCTTAACCTGTGCTCTTCAAATGCAGCTCTAATCTCTATTCCACTGACCTTTTGCAGCTACTATGGTGGCAGTGCTTTTTCACATATTGGTGAAAACCTGGCTTTTCTGACAGCCCTTACAGGAAGCTCTTATCTCTATTCTTTTTGGATCTTTAGTCCTTTTATTGTAGTACCCCAGCGCTGGGACACCACTTGCATCGGAGCATAGCATAACATAACATAACATAACATAACAGAATATAAAGTAACATAACATAAAGCCAGCCATTAAACCTACTGTAATGTTTCTCCAAAACTTCAGCTTCTTTCTCAAACTCTTTACCCTCTGTTTTTCTTTTACTTGGGGATTGGAGAAGCAAAATCTACAGAGACATTTTTTTTTAGATCCATACAGGTTTTAATACTGATTCTTGTTATATGACTTGGTGATCACTCTTTTCAGCTGCAGTTAGTTTTTGTGATTGGGTGGCTATGACGTGTGCCCTGATGCTGCTGTTGACATGTATGGTAGTGGATCTCACACTGTGAATATCTTCCTTTTCTCCTGTGGGATGACTTTTAAATAACTTTGCATTCATTTGAATTGATTTATTCTGATTTATTTATGGAGCTCACACCACACACCTATCTAGGTGCTGACAACTACCGTGGGCACACGGAAAGAGTCAATGATGGCAGAGTCAGTATTACATGCTTTATTTAATTGTAGCAGTGCCCACTCCAAACAGACGTGAATTGGCAGTATGTCTCACAACTTTGGTCTAAGGAAGGGGATGGTGGATTTCTGTTGCACCTGTTGATGTGTCTGCGGGTTCAGTCTAGGCTAAGAGTTTCATGTCACATTCGGGAGTGACATCAGTGCAAGGTTAGAGCTGAATAATCGAGAATAACCTCTGGATTAAACATTTGTGTTGTAAAGTCATCCTGTGCCCTGGGCACCCCCCAACTTTTTGCTGACTGGAACTGGTGGTAACTGACTCTGACTGACCCTGGGCTCTGTTTAACCAGGCCCAGGGCAAGTGCCATGCTGAAACACTTAGATAACAGTAAAGCACCTACATACACTTTGGGTTGGGGTACCCCTGTAATTGGCATGACCTACCCCATAAGCCCCTAGTATATAATAGGGCAGGGGATTGAAACTACTTAGAAGTCCTCAGTATCCTGGGGCATGGCAGTTTAGAGGCCAGCAGCCTTTTTGCACATGCATGTGTGTACCGCTGAAGCCTGTGGTCAGTTTAAAAGCAGCTCTGTGCGCCAGCATTGCTCTTAAACATGTAAATTGGGGCCAAACTCGACTTTGGGGTTTTGGGCCCTTAAAACTGGTCAACCTAAAATATTTTGGCATAATAATGACCCCCAGGGTCTCCCCTAGGTATCCCAGGGGTGGGGGTCAGGTATCTATAAGGTAGACCCTTATAAAATGAGTTTATATATGCCCTGGGTTAAGTGAAATTCACATTTCACTCACCCCATTGTGTAAAGTGCTGCCCAAATTCGACTTTGATGCTGGGGGCACTGGGCATGGAGGATCTGCAATATTTTTACAAATTCAACACCCCTAGGGTCTCCCCTAGGTGACCTATGGGGTGGGGGTCCTGTGAAAATAAGCCAAGTACTTATAAAATATGTTTTTGTAGGTCCTGGTGTTGGAAAAATGGCCCAAGTCATTTTTCCCATTGCAAACATGGGGGAAAGTTATTAAACAATAACTCCTGATAGGAGAGGGATAAAGATTCCATTCAAAGACTCACTAGAATGGTATTGATAAATCCTACAATATGATGTTATTGAATTTTTCCCAAAGTGAACAGACAAGAAGTTATAACACTTTCTTAGTTGTAGTTCCAAATCCAGCCTGCCAGTGCTCTGCCCTGATTGGTCAGAGTTAAGGGGATTAGCCAGCCTGCCTGAAGAGGTGATAAAGATCCCCTGGGGCCAGCCAGATGGACTGGGAGGGCAGTGAGCTGTTCTGCAGGAATGCCAGGCCAGGGGAGGGGTCGTAAACAATGAGCTTCAAAGGGGCAGAGCCCAGAGCAGTGTCATTTACAACTTTGAACCCCCACCTCAGCCAGATGGCAGGATTAAGGAAGGTATGTGCAGATGTAGGGAGGAGAGGCTAGGTTAATTAGCCAACTCAGTGGGAGTGTTTAGCCAGCTCTTACCTCCTTGCTGGAAAATCAGCCATTATGGATTTGGAAGCTTTGTTGCACTCTGGGATAGAATAATGCCACACTCTGCAGGAAGTAGTCACTGAAGTGGTAAGTTACCCTACTCCTATTGGTGAAGCTTGACCTCCTGGATGACCCAGAGACTGTGGAATAAGTATCTGAGAGAGGCCCAGCCCCTCAGATCTGCTGCTTGAAACTGAAGAAAGCAAGACTGGCCCTGCTGAAAACTTCTGCTGTGCAAAGACTTCTAAGGCCTGACCTCTGGAGACTGCACCACCTGAAACTACAGCTTTGTGGACTAACTGTGCTGAGTAAAAGAAGTCAAGAGTGGACTCCCTGTAAGCTACAGGTTAACAGAGCTCATCTGGACCCTCACCACCAAGAATCACCAACCTGGGGAGCTACCAGTGGATTTGTAAGGGAGATGTCCAGTGCATTGTGGGAATTGAAGTCCTCAACTTCCAGACCCTTGGAGTAAGTTTGAGACACTTTGGGTCCATTTGAGGAACTTCAGGAGGAAGTTCAGGAAGTTTGGGGAACTTTGGAGGAACTTTGAAAAAAAGCTCCATAGGGGGACTGACTCATCCTGGTCAGCCAAGCCGCCTGCCTTCAACTGCGAGCCGGCCAAGCCCACCAGGTTCGTCCCGCTAAAAGCTCCATCGCATCGACTTCCAGAGATTGACCGGGACTAGCGAAAATCTGAAGCCGGCGACCCCTCACCGGATCCGGCTACATGAGGAGCATCGAGAGACCCCGCAAGAAAAAGCTCCAGAAAAGCTTCTAAGTCCGCTCGTAAGAAAGTCGACCGGGAACAACCGCGAGCGCCAATTCGCCTGCCTTCCACCGCGTGTCGGCCTGGATTGTTGGATTGCCCCGCTGAAGCGATCTTGAAAAAGTTTCTAAGTCCGCTCCAGGGAAGTTTACCGGGAGATTGTCGAAAGGCTATCCGGCGGAGCCGCACCGGATCCGGACTGACTGAGAGCGTCGAGGGGCCTCGAGGAGAAAAGCTCCAGAAAAGTTTCTAAGTGTGAAGGTAAAAACTTTGACCGGGACCTTCCGCGTGGGGTATCCGCTCAGGGCTCCATCGCGGTCGGCCTTAAACTTTGACTTTGGCCCGGTCTATCGCGAGCCTATGTCCCAATATGGTGCTATATGCTTCTAAGTGCTATATTTTATTTAAACTTTGAAAATTCATATCTCCGGTTCCCTACATTGGATTTTTGTCGTTTTGGTGTCATTTTAAAGATAAAAATATTTCCTATTTTTATAAATTGGTGTTGAATTTTTATTATGTGTTGTGTTTTAATTATTTACTGAATTGGTGTTTTTAAATGCTTTACATACCTGTCTTTGAAGTTAAGCCTGTCTGCTCGCAGTCCTATCATGTGTTAGTGGCCTTATTGCCAGTGGCAGACCTACATTTGCCCCTACCAATAACCCACTTTCCAACAATTTGGCTCAAGCATACTTAGCCAGGACCAAACGCAGGCCTCATTTACAATATTGTGCCATAGGGCAGTGCTGCAAGCCTTAATGCTGCACTGCCCTATGGCAAAAGAAAAGGGCAGGAACGTGCCATATCTGTCAGATATGACACATTCCTGTCCACTTTCCATGTGCTAGTGCTCATATATTTGCCGTGCACCAACACAGACACCCTTGCACCATGGTGCAAGGGTGCCTGCATTGTGTGAATATTTGGCTTTTGTGCAGGAAGGGACACCTTCCTGCACAAAAACAATAAATGGAGGCAATTTCCTCCTTCTATGTGTGCTTCTAAATGCAACACACATAGAAGAGGAAAAACTAGTAGAAATAAAGCTATTACTCCTCGTTGCCCCTCCCCTACCCCTCCCTTGGATATATATATGCTTTTGACACATTCCCAGGTTGTGCAGACTGTTGTAAATCTGGGAATGTGTGAAATACCATGGGTATTACATTGGAACACCCACTGCAATGCCCATGGCATGCTTCCCCATCGCAGTGTGAAGCAACACAGAGACTTGCGCTGCGTTATCTCACTTCATATCGACAAGGCCATGAAAAGGCATGCAGGGTGGCTTTACATGGCCGTGTAGATATGACACTGCACTGTGTGCCACCAGAGTGTCATTAAAAGTGACGTTCCGGCAGGAGAGGGGCCTTGTAAATGCGGCCAGTAACCAACCAGTGCGATAGGGATGCCCATAGCAACGCGAGGAAGATGGTTATGTAGGAGAAAGATGATGCGGACCACACAGCGCTTCTATGGTCTTCAGTTTTGCAGAAAGTCTCTCAGACTGGGGGGTGTAAAAGGAAGGTGGGTATGAAGAAAAAACATGAAATCAATAAACCTCACTGACCTTGCCAGTGTGCATTTTCTCCCTCACCGTGCAACTTCACGTGGTAGTGGTCTGCCCTCCTGAGCCCCAGGCTCTTAGTTTGAGGCCCCACTCCAAACACAGGCACCCGCCTGTGCCTCATCCCTCATGACCCAGTGGTGAGCTCTTGTTCTATCAGCTGTTCTTTCTTTTTTATTCTTTTTATTTTATTGCTGTTGTTTCTTTTTCTGTCTTTATTTGTGCTGCCTCTTATTATCACTGTTCACTTCTGTCCTTTACTCGCACTTCGCTTCCCCCTTCCTGCCCTCGCCGCTGCTCACTCCCCGAGGCCCTGCCCCTTCCAATTGGAATTTTCCTGCCTCCCAGCTGTCCAGCTGGCCCGCCTCCCCAACACTACCTAATAGGGGCCATGCAGTGGGCACGCCGAAGGTGTGCCTAAGGCAAGCCCGTCAACACCCGTCCATACCTTGACAGCGCACAGCACCATGGACCCTGGTTCTCGTAACTTCCACCGCTTTGATTCCAGCATTCTCCTCGCACTCAACCCCAGACATTCCATCATCTGCAACCTCGTGTCACAGAAGAACACCCAATGCCCATTTACCTACTGCAACTGTGCATTCACCTGCCTCTGCACACCAGACCCACCGACTGCATGACCCTCAAGAACTAGACTCGACCACCTCAGCTACATCCTACTCAACACCCGCTATCTCAAAAGACATGCCATGGAGATCTGGGACCTGCTTAACTCACAGAAACATGGATGAACCCCATCTCCGCCCCGGACATCACAACAATTATCACCATGGCTACAAAATCATCCAAAAGGACTGTGTCTACTGGCCAGGAAGAGGCATCGCTATCATACACAAAAACATCTGCCGCCTCACAACCAGTTCTGACGACCACTCACCTGACCCGGAACATCTCCACTTCCAGATCCAGACCAACCCAAATGCCACCCTCCATGGCACTCTTGTCTACTGACCTCACAGACCCCGCACACCTTCGGCGAAGCCATGGATGACTTCATCACTCACCACACTCTTGCCTCAATGGACTACACCCTCCTCGGTGACCTCAATTTTCAGCTGGGCATCCTTGACGACCACAACAGCTCATCCCTACTGGAGAACCTCACCACCATTGGACTCAAACAACTGGTCACCTCTCCAACCCAATCAGCAAGACACACCCTCAACCCCATCTTCTCCGCAAGCAACAACATCTCTGTCAGCCACACTTCTGAGCCCCATTGGACAGACCACCACTGCATCCACCTCACTTTCACCAAGCCCAGCCATGCACACTGCTATCCTCGCAGAAGCTGGACCAAGGTCACCAAAGACCAGCTCACCACTTCCCTCAGCAAAACCCCACAATCGACATCCACGGAATCCAACGCCTCAGCAAGCAACCGCCACCGTTGGATCTCCAACTGCGCCAACACACTGACTCCCCTCAGGAAACCATCAGGCAAGCAGCCCTCCAAGAAAGCTAGTTGGTTCTCTCCTGCTCTCCAAGAGTCCAGGCACACCTGCAGATGGCTTGAGAAAAGATGGAGGAGCAGAAGGATCGTGGCAGACCACGCAGCCTTCAAAACCGCCATCACCACACTCCACCACCTCATCAGAACAACAAAGGAACCAGCTATACAGCAACACATCAACACACACAACAGTAAAGAACTCTTCACTGTGGTCAAATAATTTGCCAAACCCAGCACATAGACAGCAGACATTCCCTCCTCTCAAGACCTCTGAAAAAACCTTGCCATCTTCATCCACCGCAAGATCAAGGAGATCTACGACAGCTTTGCAACCAAAGAACCACCCACCCATCCAAAACCTCCAAACCAAGTGACTCCAGAGCCCAGCATACCCTGCCCAACCGGACTACACTCACCTCTGACAACAAACTCAGGATCATGAAGAGCATCTACTCCGGAGACCCCTCAGATCCCTGCCTTCACCATATCTTCAACAGAGCCGGCACCTCAATCACACTTGAACTCTGCTGCACCATTAACTGCTCCATTGAGTACGCCACCTTTCCCAAAGACTGGAAACATGCAGTGATCAACCCCATGCTGAATAAACTCTCTGCTAACTTGATGGACCTCAAGAACTACAGACCCATCTCTCTGCTCCCCTTCCCAGCCAATGTCATTGAGAAGGCCATCAACGCACAACTCTCTGAGTTCATCGAAATGAACCACATCCTGGATCTCTCCCAATCAAAAGCAACCACAGCACCGAGACCGCTCTCCTGGCCACTACAAATGACATCTGCACCCTCCTCGATCAGGTGATAATGCAGCCCTCATCCCCCTGGACCTCTCGGCCGCCTTTGACACCGTCTCCCACTACATCCTCTGCGCAAGACTCCAAGATGCCGCTTTCCACGACAAATCCCTAGAATGGATCTGCTCATTCCTCACTGGCTGAACACAGTCATACTTCTACTGTTCTACTCAGAGGCCACAGAGATAAATTGCGGAGTGCCTCAGGGATCCTTCCTGAGCCCCAACAGCTATGTGGCCCTGTCTGAAACCATCGTCAGAATGCCATAGACTCAACATTTTTCCCTACGCCAATGACACCCAGCTGATTCTCTCCCTCACAAATGAACTAACAGCTGCCAAGAGCAACTTCCACAATGGGATAAAGGTGGTAGCCACCTGGATGAAGGACAGCTCCACCCCCTCCATCCGGGATGACTCCTTGTGGCCCGCAGCACTTGGAATCCTCTCATTCCCACACACCACACAAGAAACCTCTACATCATCCTAGACTCCTCGCTCTCAATGAGCAGCCAAATCAAAGCTGTCTCGTCCTCCTACTTCCACACGCTCTGCCCGCTTTGGAAGATCTTCCATTGCATCTCTACCGAGTCACGGAAAATGGTCACACATGCGCTTATCAACAGCGGAGACGACTATGGCAATGCACTCTACACAGGCACCACCCACAACTCCTTAAGAAACTGCAGAACATCCGGAACGCCTCTGCCAGACTCATCTTGATCATCCCCCACTGGAGCCACATCAACGGCCACCTGACAGACCTTCACTGGCTGCCTATCATCAAAAGAATTACCTTCGAGCTCCTCATGCATGTCTACAAAGCCCTCCACAACACCAGACCTTCATACCTCAACCACTGCCTCTTCTTCAACACTCCCACAGACATCTCCGCTCTGCCGAACTGGCCCTGGCCACCATACCACAGATCTGCATGACCACGGCTGGAGGAAAATCCTTCTACCTCACTACAAAGACATGGAACTGCCTGCCTCTTCATATCAGGCAAATGCGAATGCAGTTCGGTTTGGACTGTTCCCATGAGGCCCAAGGGTCAAGATTTACTTGCATATGTCAGGGTCTGAACTGGGGTGGCATGGTGAGCAAAAGAATGATGAATTTGACTCCTATCTATTGACTGGGGGTGAATGTTTGATTTGCTCTGCATTCCGTCCAACATCTGTGTGTCTTTTGCTTTCTCGCCCTAAGTGCGCAGGGTATGCCCAGACAAGGGTCCCAGGCTCACTGTGCCACTGGATTCAAGCTGGCCTGGCTGTTGAGTGGAGATGACCCAAAACCAGTCCCAGGATGCTTGTTTCAGGTCCAAGGAGGACCTGGCTTGGCAGCTTGGTCTGGACTGTTCCCATGAGGCACAGGCCAAGATTTGCATATGGCTGGGTCTAAACTGGGGTGGCATGGTGTGCAAAAAAACCAATGGATTTAACTCAGATCTATTGAATGGGGTGAATGTTTGATTTGCTCTGGATTCCGTTCATCATCTGTGTGTCTTTTGTCTTCATATCAGGCAATCGCCATCACTGCCCCAATTCAGGAAAGACCTCAAGACCTTGCTATTCGACTGAACCGCAGCACCAACCCCCTTCCCCCACACTCACTGCCTTGAGACCCTAATGGGTGAGTAGTCACACTTTGCAAGAAATCTGATTAATTTAATAGAAAAGAAAATGTGAAGTTGTAATGAAAACATGTCATTGTTCTGGTAATAGGAATAAATCTGAGCAAAGATAAGAGTAAAATAATATAAAACACTAAAACATAAAACCAGATGCGAAAATCTAACTGGATTTCTACCATAGGAGTGTAATTTCTGGTATCATGGGGAAGCTCAAGGAGTCTTAAGCCTGCAAAGGAAGATGGTGGCTACAGGAAGCAACATGCAGAATTGACAACATCATGTGAGACCCACACAGATGTTGACACGTGCGACATGCGTTTGTAGGTGAAATGCATGCTGGTATGAACTGTATTGTCGGTACTTATGGGCGAAAATGTGCTTTCTATGTTTAGAATTATGGGGCATGTTTACAAGCCCCTTGCGCAACAGCAGCATCACTTGTTTTGACGCTCCGGTAGCGCACAGTGCAGGCCCATATCTACAAGGCCATGCAAAGCCACCCTGTGTGGCTTTTCATGGCCTTGTAGATAAGGTTTAAGGATACGCAGTAAAAGTCACTGCGTTGCCTTACATTGCAACACGGAGGCATGCTATGGGTGTTGCTGTGGGTGTTCCCACTCAGCACCCATGGATTTTGACACTACCCAAGATTTACGACATAGCGTGAAGCTGGGTCACCACCAAAAACATATGCCATCACAGACCAGGCATAACAAGGAGAAATGCTTACATTTCTCCTTGTTTTTTCTGCTTTCCACATGTGCTGCATTGTTCAGCACACATAGAAAGAGGAAAACACCTCCCATGATTAATTTTGTGCAGGAAGTTTCTTCTTCCCGCACAAAAACAATCATGCCAAGAACACAGACACCCTTACATCATGGTACAAGGGTGCCTGCGTTGGCGCAGAGCTGCAATTTGTGCACCGGCTAAAAGGACAGGAATGCACTGTATCTTATAAATACTGTGCATTTCTGTCCTTTCAAATTGGCATAGGGCAACGCAGCAAAATTACTTGCGGTGCTGCCCTACACCAATTCTTTCTAAATATGCCCCAATGTTTGTTCTTTTGTATAGATGTTTGTATAGATACTTGTATATCACAAACATAATTAAAGAGCAGTGGAGTGATGAACAGTTGGTGGGACCCCAAGGACACTACTCAGTATTGTTTGCAAAGTAAGGAATTGCATTGTCCTTTTAATCCTTCCTATAGGGTCATTCCAAGGTAAGCTCAGGCTGGAACTAGGCACTACTCATTTCTGTCTTGATGAAATACGCATTTCTAAAATATGTACGAAGATTGTGAAGTCTCCTTGTTTTATAGGCCTGGATCTGGTATTATATAGTGTGCAATAAGAAAGTGAATGCACCTCTCTAATGATTGCTTAAATCAAAATTGGACATTTAGAAATTAACACTATCTGTAATCATTCAGGAATCAGTCAGGAAGGGGTTCCTCAACCTTTCACCGCTGAACCTTTCACCTTTTCAGTGCCGGGTAATGCTCTCTGACAGAGCTTTTTCTCAAAAATCGGTGGCATGTTGTTCAACAACCTGTATCTCTTAGATTTTTTGTGCACCCATATTAACTATAGGTTTTAGTTTTCTGTACATTAAGGCCTGAGTATTGGCGCAGCCTTTGCATCAACATCTCATTGCATCATGACGATATAAAGATCAAACTTTGACAAAGCCAAGAGGTCGTCCTTGCATTTTCATATAAAACTACACCTGTTGACTTTGTCAATGCGTGTGTGTGGGTGTGCGTGTGCGTGTGTGTGTGTGTGTGTGTGTGTAATTTTGGGTATGAGCACAAAGTCTATGAGTATGAACATAAGTGTAAGTGTAAAGGTAAAAATATGTTCTCGTCTATGAGAGAGAGATATGCTGTACGTGTCTCATTTGTTGTGGTTGAGGGGGGTAGTCACTTTTAAGGTTGAAGGAGGAGAGAAGGGGGAGAACTGCAAGCACATACTACACCACAATCCGTACTGCAATGTTGGGGAAAGAAAATTGCACGCAGAGACAGGGCAACATTGGAGCAGTGATAAAGTGGTGTAGGCAGAGGTGTCAGGGATGGAAAAAGCACAGTAATGAGCACCTGGAGGAGGGAGAGCGTAAGCATAAGGTGTGAATGTGTGCCCTGTTGGTTGAAAGGACAAGGGCAGTGAAAATTAAGTCCCTCAACCATGGAGAGAATAGAAGCAGGGGAGAGGGACTGAAAGAAATGTAAGGTGGTAGTTGTAGCATCCTCCCCAGCCTGGGTACTGCGAATTGAAAATTCTGAACTAGCCTTCATTACATTCCGCTCTAACACTTACAT
Organism: Calotriton arnoldi; assembly: GCA_963921515.1. Lineage (NCBI taxonomy): Eukaryota > Metazoa > Chordata > Amphibia > Caudata > Salamandridae > Calotriton > Calotriton arnoldi. The sequence continues at coordinate 67,816 of CAWUFW010022510.1, read as the reverse complement.
GCGGTATCTTGGGTTGATGGTAGGATGTGGTGTTGTGGAATTTCCATTAGTGTTTATGTATGATTCATAAAATGTTGGGTAGTCAGTTGGACCTGGGACACTGGTGGAGTTGAAGCTGTGGATAGAGCATGTCTATGGAATAGACCTACATAAACCCTGGAACCTCTGTCCTGCACTTTATTCCACTACAATATTTTGGTGACAAGGAAAATTCAGTATTGTATTGACAACAGGCTCTAACAGAAGTTGGGCTGTCTTCAAATTGTTGAATTTAGAGGAGGCTCCTATCCATGGTGTTTGGATTATCTACTGTATTCTGGAGACCTGCCGCAGTGTTTGTCACCGAGTATTTTCATCAGAGGCACAAAGTGTAACTGGGTAGCCTGGTTTGTCTCCTATTGGTGTGGCTCCCAAAACGTTGGCCATTGGAGAGTGCGAGTAGCGGGTTCTTGCAAAAGGCAGGTTCACAGGGAGGAGGCAGGGGACAGGTGAGTGAGCCGAGTGGTGCTCGTGTCATGGTGCAAGTGGCATGCTGAGCAAGATGGACAGAAAGCTGTACTCATGTACCAGTGGCACGCTCATGCTCTCGTAATCCAGTGCAAACCTGTGTTGTGTGCACCCTGCGACAATGTACGATCTTCTCATCATCAACAAATTTGTCAACAATGATTGGTTTATGGGCACGTCACAGTACGTATACCACGTAATGCTATGCATAGTTTGACGCTATGTGATTCCGCCATTTTGGGTGGGGCAGAATCGTCTGTACAGCTTTGTGATATGCTCTCCTTCTCATATCAGTGTTTCTGCTCTGAGCTCCAGTGAGGGTACAGTTGTGCTTCAACAGTGACTCACACACCTTTAACGTTTATTTCCACAACTGACACAATATGTGCATTTTACGGTTGTGAATGAGAGAAGGTTCACACATTTATCACAATGGTGACTCGCACACCTTCAACACTCACTTAGTAACTTACTGGGGTGAGGAGCTTAACGTCTTGAGGGTGACTTGCACACCTGGACTATTTTTGTTGTGATTCATTGTGCACTGCAGTGACTCACAAATCTTAGACCTTCACAGCTCTGCAAAGTACATGACATTCATGTTGCTGTATGGTACTTTTGACCATAGCGTTCCTTTATTATGTTTGTTTTTATCGCAGTTTGTATTTTGTTTTGTAGTTTACCTTAAGTGTATTTGCTTGCACAATAGTCGGGAGTATATAAGGTTTTCAGTTTGTTTTTACTGAAATTTGTGTACCCAGTGGAAGCCTACCTTAGCTTCACATTGTGTGACCGGCCATGCAACACAATTCTCCTCTGCCATTATTTTGCCATCTCATGGCAATTCAGTAATTAAGTGGGAGAAAGTGAAAAATGTTTTCTCAAGGTATACTAGAGTATGTGGCACCAATTTAAGTGCTGAGAGGAAAACCTCTTTATTGTTTCAGTATTTGGGACGGGAGGGTCAGGAGATATTTGACCATCTTCAGGAGTTGTCAGGTGAGAAGAGTGATGGGTTTGAGGTGTGCCTGAAGAAAGTGGATAGTCACTTTCTACCTAAAGTGTCCTCCATTCTGGAACGTTTTCATTTTGGAAAATGGATGCGAGCTGAAGGCGAGACTGTAGAAAAACACATTACAGTGCTAAGAAAGTTGGCATCAATTTGCAAGTTTGGTCATATGGTTGATGAACGTTTGAGAGATCAGTTCACGCTTGGATGTAACAATGGCAAAGTCAGGGAGGAATGTTGTCCTGTGATGATCCCTCTCTTTTAAAAATGATGCATTTGGCTGAAAAGCTTGGAACATAGCCTGGCATGTGTTGAGGTCATAAAGAAGAATGTGTCCGGCAATGGAACAAGTAGTGTGGTGTCGGCTGTAAACAAGACATGTACTACTGCAAGAGAATGGAGTGATAAGAATGCTAAAGGTCAAAGCCAAAGCAGCTCCAAAGGAAATGATATAGATGCGGAGCCATTGAACATGTGGTAAATGACAGGAAGTGTCAAGGTTGCAAGGTGACATGCAAACTTTGCTTACGTGAAAGACACATGAGGAAATGTTGCAGAAGTAAGAACAATGAAGGAAAAGTCAATGAGCTATTGGAGGACTGTGATGAGTGTGAAGAAAGTATATTGCAAGTAATTAGGAAGCAAGGTGATGGTCCTCTGTATTTTTTGACAGTAGAAGGGGAGAACGTTAAAATGTTTGACTCAGGGACGAAGTTGACTATTATTTTTAGACATGTTTTTTAGAATGATATAAAGAACAAGGTGTAGTTGTGTAAACCTGATATTAGACCTACAGGTTATGGAGGAGATTGAATACAATTTCTGGGGTGTTTTTAAGGTATGTTCGAATATATAGGAATGTTGGCAGTGGTAAATATCTACGTAGCTGCCAAAGGGGATGCAGTGATGAACTGGTTCTACCTGAGTGACTTAGGTGTCATTTTGGATCACAATTCTGAGCCACCAATCAGACTTAAAGATAGTTATGAAGTCAAAGTAGTGAAGCATCAGTATGGTATGACAAGTGGTGAGTCAAAAGTGTTTTGTGGTGGGTTTCTGGGAGTCTTGTGAGTCTCTAGGTTGTTTGAAGGAGTATGTTCACAAAATTAAAATAAAAGAGTGGTCTAATCCTTGTGTAAGCAAAGTGAGGAAGGTTCCCTTTGAGATCAGGGAAGCAGTGTATAAGGAGCTGGAGAGACAGGAAGGTGCTGAAGTGATTGAGAAGGTGATGGGGACGGAATGATTGTCCCCAGTGGTTGTAACAAAAAAACAGAGTGGACACATCCGGTTGTGCGTGGACTTCAGCGGTTGGAACAAGGCTGTAGTAGTTGAAAGGTTCTCCATTCCTGGAATTCATGATTTGGTGTGTATGCTGGGGAATGCAAATGATTTTCCCCTTTGGATTTGAACTAATCATACCACCAAATAAGGTTGCATAAAGCCTCCATGAATTTGACAGCTTTTGTCACATTCAATGGAAAGTACAGGTTTAGGAGGATGCTGTTCAGCTTAGTGTTGGCAGCCTCAGTTTTCCAGAGGGCTATTAAAGATATTTTAGGTGATTTGTCAGGAGTAAAGGTGTACCAAGATGACACCTTAATCTTTCGGGACACTAATGAGGGACATGATGTGAGAGTGTGTGCTGTTTTAGGGGAGTTACCTAACAAGGGCTTAACTCTTTAGGATGAGAAATGCAAATCCCACAGAAATCAGCTTGATTTTCCCAGGCATATGTTGAGCTAGAATGTTTTGAAGCCTAAGTTGGAACTTGTGCACAATATTACATTGATGCCTGTACCTCAGAAACACAGAAAAGCTAGCTTAATTTCTAGGGTTAGTGGAGTTTTATGTAAATTTGAGAAGAATATTCCTGAGAAAACATTTGTTGTGGAGTTTATTAAAAAAGAATGTGGAGTTGAAATGTATCAAATAATGTGCTGAAAAATATGTTCACCTGAAGGAGGGACTGCAGAATGTGCAGGATTTGAAGAATTATTGCTCTGATCTGGAAAATGTAATATGTACGGATGGCAGAAATAAAGGCTTGGGTGCAATTTTCATTCCAAGTCAGGAGGGGAATGAGAGAACAATACCATTAATTTTGCATGCCTTGAGACTGGCAGAGGTTAGATATTCTGTTATTGAGAGGGAGGCTCTCGCCATTTTTGGGTCAGTGAGGAAATAGACAAATTTTCAATTTGGCAGAGAGTTTACAGTAAGAACGGATTATAAACCGTTAAAGGAGGTCTTTATTAAAAAAGAGTGTTGATAATGTGTCAGGCAGGATGGTCAAATAGGTGGTGGAATTACAGGTTATATGACTTTCAGGTTATGCATGTATTAGGGAAAAGCAATGTTGTAGCTGATCGCTTTTCTAGGATGATTAATGTAGAGGGAGGGAGCAGAGCATGAGGATGAGCTTTTGGATGATGGAAAAGTGTGTGTTGTGAGTGAGGAAGCCATTGGCAAGGTAGAGAAGTGAAGTGTGTGGTGATAAGGTGTTGCAATGTGTGAAGATGACGTTGGAGAAAGGTTGGGGAGAGAAAAGATTGTTGGATGATGAAGTTTAACCTTTTTGAAGTGTTAAAGTGGAGTTGTTAGTTGATGATCGCGTGATGTTTCAAGGAACATTTTATCCATGGTATTTTGGTTGTTTTTTGTTATTTGTTATTAGGGGAAGGGGTGTGGGATGTAGGTATGGAATGGTGCTGTTGCAGTGGAGAATATGGCATGGAATAAGAACATCTGGAAGATTTTAGGGAATGACAGTTGACCAGGAGCAGCAGTTTAGAGAGCTAGCTGACACCGCTCTTGACCACTTGAAGTAACCTTTGGTAATAAAAAGAGTTTACTTTTACACACTCGCCTCACACACATTCAAAGCTTACTTGATAAATTACTGTGGTGAGGAGCTTAACGTCTTGATTGTGATTCACACACCTGGACATCCTTTAATCCCACACACCTTCCCCACAATAACAAAAAAACAACCAAAATACCATGAATAACATTTTACATGCTCATAACCATCTTTGGGTAAAGATGCAAACGCATATTTTAATTATAATTAAAATAACACTCATGAACATGAATATTCTAAGAGTCCAAGGAAACTATGAATGTATGTCATAATAATAAGGTTAAAATTAATATGTATAGCATTCAAAGGAAACATGGACATAGAAAATAACACGTCATCCCATCATAAAATCCTTTAAATGTCCCTTGCACTCCTGCACACATCTACTTCTAAGTCTCCTTGAACTCTACAATCCATCATCTCTCTCATTCTGGGACTAGGCTCAATACTTGGACATACATCCCCATCTTTCCTCGTCAAGTACCCCCTTACAACTGGAGGAGGGAGAGGGTAAGCATAAGGTGGGAATGTGTGCCCTGTTGGTACAAGGGTCAAGGGCAGTGAACATTAAGGCCCTCAACTGTGAAGAGAACAGAAGAAGGGGAGAGGGATTGAAAGAAAGGTACAATGGTGGTTATAGTGTCCTTCCCAGCCAGAGTACCCACCAATGACAACACCACACACAGAGGTTAGTATTACACATCTTTGTTCATCTGCATGTAACTGCAACCTCAGCATTCTAAGCTAGCCTTGATTGTATTCCGCTCTAACACTTATGTCACAGCTCTATTGTGTACATCAGGAGCTAAAGGGATTCTGTCATTACTAACTAGCAAGACACTACAGGGCATATTTACAAGCCCCTATCGCCACCACAACGTCACTTTTCACAATGTTGTGGTGGCGATGGGGTCTTTGCCTTATTTACAAAGCAGCGTTAAGCCACTTAAAGTGGCCTAACGCTGCCTTGTAAATAAGGCACCCTTTTATGCTATACTTAGGGGTCGATTCCGATTCGGGCCGGAAAAAGCACCGACCGACTCGGATCCGGAAAAAATACCGACCGACACGTACCAGTGGCGCCCGACACGCCAAGTACGATGCAAGCCGCGATAAATCCGACCGACACGTCAGGAAACCAAGCCGACCGACCGAGCCGCTCGGAAAATAGCAATCCGGCCGGAAAAACACGCGAATCCAACCGACCGACACGCACCCGGAACAAATCCGACCGAATCGTACCCGCCAACTCCAACCCGCAAAGTACGATGCAAGGCGCGAAAACACGACCGAGTCGGACGGAGGACAAGCCGTACGACCGACACGCATACAAAACCGAGCCGAAGCAACACAATACACCGCGACCGGCGCGTACGCAGCATACAAAACTGCACAAACACAGCGTGGACGAAACGGAAAACACCGTACGAGACCAATGCAGGGTCCGACTCGGTCACAAGAACGTTTCCAACATACACAAACAGCACAAAGGAAAAATCAACCAAAAAAGGCCAAACAAGCAATTACCAAGCCAATAAACACTGGGGGGGTGGGGACAGAGAACAAAGACACACCCACAACTCCACCTATATAAAGGACACAAATCACTACCATGAGCCTTTGCAAATGCCATTTCACTGCCAGCACCCAAGAGAAAGCAACCACACACCCACAGCTCATCCCTCACACAAGCCACACACCATCAGCACACCAACAAATACCTACCTCACATACACCCAGCAAAACACACACTCACACACCCTCACCTGCACACCAACACACACATCACTCACCATCACCACCCATCACCATGCCCCCAAGAAGAATCCCAAGTTCCTAGATTGTGAATTGGAAGTCCTGGTAGACGAGATCCTCAGGGTGGAGCCACAGCTGTTTGGCACTCTGGTCCAACAGACCCCCATGTCGCAGAAAACCAAGATGTGGGAGAGGATCATCAACAGGGTGAACGCCCAATCATCATGTCGGCGCACAAAGACGGACATCCAGAACAGGTGGTATGACGTGCGCAGGAGGGTACGGGACCTGCTGAAGATAGACTACAGCAACAGCCAACAGACCGGCAGTGGCCCTCCTGCCAAGCCAATATACCTCAGGCCCTGGGAGGAGAAGGTGCGGGCCATCCTTCCGCCAGTGAGCGTATATGGACTAGAGAACATCCCAGAGCCTGGTGAGTACACAACAAATGTACACAATAAACTGCCACAAAACACACACATCACTGTCAAGGGGAGAGTCAAACCATGCACACATAGCAATTACACAGCAACTAGAACAGAATCATCCCAAAATGTGTATGTCAGTCAGATAAACACAACACATGCCATCAAAAAAGTCACATCCAACTGTGCCAACACATGTACAAACACAACCACAACTACAGCTAGGCAGTGGCACAAATAGAACTAACACACACATCCACACATGTAGCCACCACAACAACACCAACACACAGTGAAGACCACTCAAAGGAAGGAATTCTGTGTATGCTGGCCAAGTCAGTGTAGCCAATAGCATCATGGGAGTCGCAGTCACACATATTGCCCCCCCACAACTGTCCCATCAACACCACCCTGAACCATGCTCACATCACAGGGAGTGGAGAAGGACTCACAAGATGGCTGACACTGGCTACTGCTGTGGGGAGCACAAGGCCCTGCTGCCAACTGTGCACCAACAAACAGCAGGACACCACTGACTGACATCCTGAGAGACAACTTACACTCCCTGCAATGCAAGCACGTTCCATGGTGGGCTATCTGGCTGGCTGGGTGGGAAGGGGGACTTGCAGCACTGACTATAGTCACCAGCACCTCCCCTCACACCCCCCAACACAAACTCCACAGTACCCTCCTGGTAGAATGCAATGCCCTCCATCCTAACACAAGATCCCACAAAGCACCACCACCCTGGGTTATGTTGTGTGAAGCACAGGGACACTCTTGGGACTCCTAGCCAAACAACTGCCAGGACAACACTCCCAGCCATCCTGTCAGCACAGCCAGCCCACCCCACAGGGAAGCAGAGTCAAAAGGAAGGAAGCATGGGCATGCTGGGAAGGGGGTGGAGGCAATAGCATGATGGGAGACGTAGTCACAGACATAGCTCACCCCCACAACTGTCCCATCAACACCACCCTGAACCATGCTCACATCACAGGGAGTGGAGAAGGACTCACAAGATGGCTGACACTGGCTACTGCTGTGGGGAGCACAAGGCCCTGCTGCCAACTGTGCACCAACAAACAGCAGGACACCACTGACTGACATCCTGAGAGACAACTTACACTCCCTGCAATGCAAGCACGTTCCATGGTGGGATAACTGACTGGGTGGGTGGGTGGGTGGGAAGGAGGTCTGGCTGTCAACCAAACACAATCAATGCAGACCATGTTCACACCCCAGAGAATACATAGAAATGCCCAAATAATGCAGGACAATGTGCCACACCAATATCAACCCCTGACTGTGACGACTTAGGACAATACAATGTACAGGCCCGCACCCCGAGGCACAGTCACAACTGTCAGGTGTGTCAACCACTGATGCCTGCAGAAACATGACATACATTGTTTGTGTCTCCCAAAAACAGGTGATGATAGGGACACAGCAGCAGACGCTGAGGAGTCCCAGTCCCAGGCTCAAGAGGATGCCGAGCTCACTGGCGTCGTACAGCCTCTGTCCTCCTCGGACGATGAAGAACAACCTGGCACATCCGGTGCAAGTCAACATGCTGCACCAGCAGGACCACCAGCTGCAGCACCAGCAGGTCCACCAGCTGCACCCCCTGCACCCACCCCTCCAACGACTGTCACCACGAATACCATCCCTGCCGACATGGACAGAATAAGGAACAACACCAGCGCAGTGACCCTGGACCAACCTGGGGCCATGGACACCACCACCACCACCAACCCCAAGGTGGACCAGGGTTATCTGTGCGTGCAACTGCACACACTGCACATGTCAGCAGGGGTGGTGGGAGGGGTGGGAGACAGAGGTCGCTGCTTGCAGACGTTGCTGGTGTGCATGAAGACCCACAACTGGTACGCATAGCTGATGCGTACCAGTCCAGCACCGGAGAGCTCAGCCAGGTAGTGGGGCTCCTCAGAGACATTAAACAGCAGCAGGCTGCCCATCATGCCCGCTTGGACTCCCACATGTCCCAAGTGGAGTCACACATGTCACGTGTGGACTCCCACATGTCACGTGTGGACTCCCACATGACCCGCGTGGAGTCCAAGTGGGATGTACTACATGAGATGACGGCGGTGCACAGGGACATTTTACAATGCCTCCGCCAGATGAACAGCAACCAGTCCACACCTCCCTGTGTGCCAACAACATCTGGTACCGAACAAACTGCAACTGCCACAGGGAGGGAGGAGGACTCTGGCGGAGAGTCCCCTGCACCGCAGCAGCCTGCACTTGAGGGCCCCCCAAGAAGAGGGGTCGTCCGAGGAGGGGAAAGTGAGAGGCTGATGGCCAAGCGCAACTCCCAGGAAGCCTGAACCTGTTCTGGATTTTCGCCTTTGTGCACAGACTGTTCACCCTGTTGATGGCAACACTACTCCCACACATTGCATGGGGAGTATAAGTTGGAACAATGTGTCAGACAACAGTGGCCCCGATACTGGGGATCCTGTCTACCTGGACTTTCTATTCATCTAGGAACTTGGGATTGCAAGATTCATGTACAGCACAATCCATCCTATGCACTATTATCACAATAAACACACTAATACACCATACTTGCCTCTGTCGTGATTCCAACGTGGGTGCTGTTATGGGGATGATGAACTGCAAAATTACACAGTGTATGCGAACTGCAACAGCAAGGACAACACAGGCATGTGAGTACAGGCAACGTGACACATATGAGGGAGACACACCACCAGGGCTACACAACACATACACACCTAGGCCATCTGACTCATTGCCTACACTGATGTTGCCAGGGAAGACGGTGCAATGCACAGACACCACACCCATTCCCAGTTGTAGTCAAGTAGCCCACAGGTGCAGTAAGCAAATGGCAGTCAAATGTGTGACCACAGACAACGCACATCACAAAGTGAAGCACAGGTTTATTACACAGTTGCAACATGCTGTAACCACTACAGATGCAAGGTAATCCCACCTGGCAGCGGGCACACAGTCAACAACTGTAGACTGAAGGAAGTCCATGGGTGTGGCGCACATCACCTGTAGGGACACAACAGCTACCAGCCTGGATGTGCAATCACGTCGTCGGTGGACACAGTTCACCAAACGAATCTGAAAGTACCCTGTGAAGGACAGAAATGACACACAGTCAAAAGCAATGCAGTACAGGACAGAACAGCAAAACTCATGCACAATACATGTTACAAGATACCCACCCAGAACCAAGTTAGCATGTCAACACTGTTGGGGAGTACAGCCCACCTGTCACCACACATCGCAACACACATCCTGTCAAGTAGCCCATGGACACACTCCAACAGCACCAGAGCACCACCCACACATCATGCCAACTCACATCATTCACATGACACCTCAGGATACTCACATTCAGCTAAAGAAGTTGGTGATGAGCTGTGTGCGGACATCACCATCACCATCATCATCATCATCGTCACTGGCATCGTGGTCCAGGCCAGGATCCTCCACAGGTGGCGGATGTTGGTCATCGTCATCCTGGATGAGAGGCAACTCCTTCCGCACTGCCAGGTTGTGGAGCATGCAGCAGACGATGATAATCTTGCACACTTTCGCAGGGGCATATGGGAGGGACCCTCCGGTCTTGTCCAGGCAGCGGAAGCGGCTCTTCAGGAGACCAAAGGTCCGCTCAATCACTCTCCTGGTCCGACCATGTGCCTCATTGTAGCGCATCTGGGCAGGTGTCACAGGGTTCCTGAGGGGTGTCAGCAACCACGGCATGTTGGGGTATCCCGAGTCACCTACGGACAGACAAGTGCACATCAGCTGACTTGGAAAAGTGGGCGGAATACTACAGATCAGATCACACACAATGGCACAAAGTCAGTACACACCGACAAGCCAGGCACGCTGGTTCTGCATCTGTGCCATCAACCTGGGGATGCGACTACTCCTCATCACAAAGGCATCGTGTGCTGAACCAGGGAAACGGGCACACACGTGTGTGATGGTCATGTCTGCAAGACACACCACCAGTGCATTGACCGAGTGGTAGTGCTTGCGGTTCCTGTAGGCCTGCTCCTGGGCCTGTGGTGGTACCAAAGCCACATGTGTCCCATCAATGGAGCCAATGACATGCGGCATCCTCCCCAGGGCATAAAAGTCACTCTTCACGTCAGTGAGTCGTCGCAGTCTAGGGAAATAGATGTACCGGTTCAGGAAGAGCAACATTGCCGCCAAAACATCGCGGAGCACACGGCTGAACATGGTCTGTGACATCCCACCAGCAGACGCCACAGTATGTTGGAAGGTACCGGTGGCAAAGAAGTGTAGGGCTGCCATCACCTTCACCTTGGGGGTCAGCGCTGTAGGATACGGCCGGCCAGGCTGCAAATGTGGGGACAACTGCACTGCCAAATCCTCAATCAGCTGCCTGGTGAAGCGGTACCGTCGGATGCTGTCCCGTTCCACCATCGTTGCCAGGTCTGGGAATGGCCGATGGACAGCAGGAGCCCTGCAGTGCAGAGGAGAAGTAAGCAAGATCGTCAGTCACCCCACATATGCGGCATTGAACACACTCAAGATCCCAACATACATCATCATGAGGCACAACTACATGAAGTGTGCAGTACCGGAACGACATTCATGGTACATACATGGCCAACATCTGTCAACACGGTCCTACAGGTGGCATCAATTTGTCCCTGTTTGGCCCATTGGATATCATGATGCTGTGTCACAGTCACCCCCAGTGACATGTGAGGACAGATGTGCCCCAGGCACCACAGCTCAACGACAGGCACATTCCCAGGGACCCTGTAATGCCACATGGACACTGGCATCACCTGGAGTATCATGTGTACACCACAACAAAACAAACATGACCCCCACAGGTAGTGGCCACACTTGCCATGGCAGGAGAGCCATGGACGTCTGTGACACACACGCACAACATCAGAGTCCATGCACACACAACGTGGATGTGGAGACTGTCTCCCATTGTGCACATGAAATCAGAGACATTGTAAACACTACATGCACAAAGACTGTGGAGGGCCATCACTATTGTGCCACTGGGACACCCTGGCTCAAACATACCGTCCCACATGGGACTCACGGGGTATGTGACATGACATACACAAACACCACTGTGAAATGTGACCATGGCACATGCACAGATATGAACAGTTGCACATCACAGTGGTCACGTACACGTAACACCCATGATCCTGTCCCCATGAACACGTGCACAGCCTGGGGGTGGCTGCCCACAGGTGACACCCACAGGACAACATGTACACCAACATACACACAATAGGAAATGCAGCCTTACATGCCTTATGATAAGGTTTGGACAGGCTGTCGTGATGTAGGTGTGCCCCTCACTCCCTGGGAGCTATCTGTGGCTGGCATATGTCCATCTGAGACAGGCATGCTGACATATGCCAGTCACATGTACAGTGATGCGTTGTACTGCAATGGACCGATCGGTGCCTCCGGCCGGCCCATTGCATTCAATGTGTGCGGGTACGCGTTGTACCCCTGTGCGCGTTGAACAGCAATGGACCGATCGGTGCCTCCGGCCGGCCCATTGCATTCAATGTGTGCGGGTACGCGTTGTACCCCTGTGCGCGTTGTACTGCAATGGACCGATCGGTGCCTCCGGCCGGCCCATTGCATTCAATGTGTGCGGGTACGCGTTGTACCCCTGTGCGCGTTGAACAGCAATGGACCGATCGGTGCCTCCGGCCGGCCCATTGCTTTCAATGTGTGCGGGTACGCGTTGTACCCCTGTGCGCGTTGAACAGCAATGGACCGATCGGTGCCTCCGGCCGGCCCATTGCATTCAATGTGTGCGGGTACGCGTTGTACCCCTGTGCGCGTTGAACAGCAATGGACCGATCGGTGCCTCCGGCCGGCCCATTGCATTCAATGTGTGCGGGTACGCGTTGTACCCCTGTGCGCGTTGTACTGCAATGGACCGATCGGTGCCTCCGGCCGGCCCATTGCTTTCAATGTGTGCGGGTACGCGTTGTACCCCTGTGCGCGTTGAACAGCAATGGACCGATCGGTGCCTCCGGCCGGCCCATTGCTTTCAATGTGTGCGGGTACGCGTTGTACCCCTGTGCGCGTTGTACCTCAATGGACCGATCGGTGCGCACCCATTGACAATGGGCTTGCCTGGCAACGGACGCGTTTTCGAATATTCGAACGAGTCGGTTGCTGGAAAATCAGTTGGTCACCCACAACAATGTTGCAAAATCATGTATGTCATGAAGTTGAAGATTTGAAGGATGCTGTGGGCGTGTTTTGGTGCTGCTATTCCATGGATTGGCCAGATTCAGAAGATGCAAACGACTTGGACCTATCACTTTGGACACAAGGGACAGTATCTGCCTCTCCAGCACATATATATTGCTGCATGTTCCCCTGAGAGCCCACTTGCCTGCACTACATGCTCCAGGACGACATCTGCCACTGCACTGCTGCTGTCTCTGCCCCTCTGGACCCTGCAATGGCACGTACTGTGGAGAGAGCCCCAGCCTTCAGCCTTGAAGAGAACCAGGCCCTGCTGGACAGCCTACTTCCACAGTACAGCAAGCTGTATGGGACACCAGGGGAGCAGGTGAGTGTTCTGTGCACTGCCTTTCTGAATGTGCATTTTGTCTGACTAGCAAGGCTGAGAGTCAGCACACCACTGGCTAGCAGGCTCACTGAGTAGTTGTCACCCCCATAGTGTGTAGTGACTTGCACTGGACAGGTATGGTGCAGTGACAGTGCTTCTGAACAGGGTTTTACTCCCCATGCTATGATACCATGTAGTGACTTCTGGAAAACTGTCCATGGGCAGCCGTGCACTGCCTGGGTACACCATGTGCCCCTGTGATTGCGACATGTATATGCAACTGTGTCATGCACGGATATGTTGCATGTGTAGTAATGTCCTTATCACTTTGTCATCCTGACAGGCTTCTGCCCATCGGAAGCATGAGATCTGGAAGGACATCGTCCGGGCTGTCCGGTCCGTGGGGGTCTACAAGCGCCGGATCCGCAACTGCCAAAAGAGGTGGCAGGACCTTCGGGGCTGGACCCGGAGGATTGCACGGGTCCAGCTGAAGCTGTCGCCTCCTCGCAGGAGGGGCGGAACACGGACCCTGACCCCCACATGCTCAGGATCCTGGCGGTGGTCTTTCCAGACCTGGATGGGCAGCTGAAGGCCAGAGAGCAGCAAGGAGGGGGTGAGTCAAAGACTGCACTGTGTACTCTGTCTAACATGTTATGTGCCCTCCTCGGGCCAGGTTGAACTGCCACAGTACAGCAGTCATGTTGTCCAGGAGCCATGTCCCTCTATTGTGCACTGCCCACTCCTCATCTGATACCCAGGTGTGGCCCTTACATGCAGGGAATTCTGTCACTTAGGACTGTGTCCTTGCAGTTTGCTTGACTCAAGGTGGGAGACAGCATCTGTTTCCCTGACTCTGTGGTGGGCATCATGGGTGGGTCCATTGCTTACACAATGCCTGTATTCTGACATGTAGGGTAGTGTCACAGGTCTCCCATATGTCCAATAGGTATGACCTGGACAGATGAGGGTTAAGAGGATGTGTTGTGGGGGGATGTACATGTGCACTTGTGCAGCTCCAGGACTTGCATTCCCCATGACCTACTATTGTGACACAGTGCAGAGTGTTGTTGTCTGGCTGCAAAGTCATACATCACTGAGACAGTGATGTATGACTTTGCAGTCATGCCTCCGCCATGGCATGTGTCTACTGATTGGTGATCCTGCAGGGGAGTGACATGTGCTACATGCACACCATAGTGGCGCTGGCTATCAGGACATGGGTGCATCATGGTGTCTGTCGCTGGTATGCATCACATGCATTTCCTATTTGACTCTGGGCATCCCTTACATCCGTAAACCTGTACTGACTCAGTGGCAAGAGCTGTGATGTGTCCACACCGTGTCCTCTGCACTGTCCAACTACTGTGTACTTGGTGCATGTGTCAACACTGGGGTGTTGCAATCCAACAGACACCAGACAGATGGGTGCAAGGCCATGTGGGATGTGAGTGCCATGCTTGGCATCAGACTGACAATTGACTTCTCCTGTTCAATTAGTGCACTTTTAGCAATGTACAACTAATGATGCCAGGGCTTGCTCTGGGATGTGCTGTGCTCACAGTGGTGTGTGCGTTATGTGCAGGTGACTGATGTCTGTCTGTTTCCCCATTGTTTGCAGATACATCCACGGCCACGGAAGGGGACAGCTCCACGGACCAGGAGGAGCCGGAGAGCCAGACTGGGTCAGCAGCCGAGGAGTGGTCGGAGGGACCCAGTGGCACGGAGGGCGAGGGGAGCCACACCGAGGAGTCCTCAGCAGCATCCACCTCAGCTGAGGACCAGAGCAACTCGGAGGATGACTCCCTTGTGGAGGCGGGTGTCAGCAGCCACCACACCCCAGCTAGTGTTGCTGTCCCCGCCACCACCAGCACCACCACCGCCCTCCCATCGGCTCCCATTCCCCAGGTCCGTGGAGGCTCCCATGTCCGGGAGCGTGTCTCCTTTGGGCCAGGCACCGCACCCCCTGCCCCTGTGTCCCCTGCTGCCCTGAGTGAGGAGTCTGTGTACCTCCTTCGCCAGCTCCATGTAGGGCAGACAGCCATGCTGAGTGTCCTCCATGCGCACACCGCGCTGTTGACTCAGCTGGTGTCGTTCATGGAGGGCATCTCATCGGGCATGTCTGACCTACAGAGGGGCAATAGGTCCATGGACTCCTCCCTGACGGCAGCAGTGTCCCTCCTCAAACGGTCCCTCACCCCTCCTGCCTCTGCTCCATCCACACTCCCCAGCACCTTACCCATCCCAGGCACACACACACTGGCACACACCAGCACACACACATCCAGCACACTGACACACACGCCAATGACAAAACGCACACGCAAGCACATTCAGGGGACTGAAGCCAGACTCACAGGGGATGGGGCCCTGGAACACACACACGCATCCACATGCACTGCGCAGTCCTCAGTTCCCTCTCCCTCCAAAGCACCCTCCCTTGCCTCACCTGCAACCCCAAAGTCACAGCAGCTCTTCCTCTGTGACCTCGGCCTCTTCCCCACCGATGAAGCTGCTCCAGCATCCCGGGGGAAGAGGAAGCCCACCCACACGGAGCAGAGTGCCCCTCGCCCCCGGACACCCTCCCCCAGGCGCAGACGGACTGAGGCCCCCACCCGCAAGTCCCCCGGAGTGCTAAGAGCAAGACCCCGCCACCGCCCTGCAGCTCAGGCACAAGGTCTCCGTCCTCCATCCCTCAGGCCCCCACTGCACAGGTGCCCCCACCACACCCTGCCCCAGGTTCCCCCACCCACAGATATACCATCCCCAAGATGCTCCGGCCTTCTCCCCTGCCACTTGCTCTCCCAGCACCACACCCCCGCTGCGCTTGTCTGTGCCACTGATGTGGTGAGGGTGTCCTCCCCCTCTGTCCAACCCACCTTGCCTGTTCCCCATTCTCCTCCCCTGGAGGTAGGCACTGCAGTGGAGTCCACTACCGCCCTGTCTGACTTGGGCACTGCAGTGGCGGACCTGTCCACCCCATCTGCAGGGTCCACTGCAGTTGTGCCGGCACCCACGACATCTGTGTCATGCCCCCAGTTGTGCCGGCACACACCATGTCAGACACCTCCACTGCAGTTGTCAGTGGCTCTCCAGCACCCACCACCCCTTCCCTGACTCCCCCTGGTGAGCCCTGATCCTGTCCCTGCGGTGCCTGGCCTGCCCCCGGTTGCCCCTCCTAGTGGATTGTCCCTGGTATTGTGCAGGCATGCGTAGGGTGACATCTGCCAGTGTCACCCTGTTTGAACTTAGACAATGGACTGGCCATTGGCCTTTGCTCTTTTTCAGGACTTCGTTTGGCCTCAACACATATGCTGAATAAAGCAACTTTCTTTTCTCTAGTGCTCATGCTTCAGATGTACATGTTGTTGGTGCAGCTAACCATGCCCTTGCTGCAGTGATGGTGATATCTGGTCTCATGATTATGAAGTGTTACTGTGCAGGAACCCATGTGGTCCAGGGGGAATGTGTCCTATCATGTGGTGTATCCATGTCATCAATAGCAGCATCTGAGGGTGTCATGTGTTCAGTATTTGGCAATGGGTTTCCTACTTACATTGGCAATTTCACATCTGTGGCTTCCACCCCTGCACATCTGTTGTGCCTGCCATCGTTGCATTTGTCTACTTCCCTGACCGTGTTGCCATCTCCAGTGGACATGCAGGTTTGGGCATCAATGGGGAGGGACTCATCCGTGTAGTCAGTGCAACATTGCTATACAAGTGTGTTGGATCTGTGCTGATGATTCCGTTGGCACATCCATGACCAGGCTGATGTGATGGGAGCCCTCATTTGGTGCTAATTGTTGATTGTGTGACCAAGTGCTCAGCTGACATGATGGGGCCCTACTGAGGCAACATATGGCACAGCTTTCCTCACACAGGAGTGGAGTCCCCTCATGGCAGTGTGTACACGTGTGACATTGCCTGCGCCCAAGGTGTGTGTTGTATGTGCATGTCTGTGTGTTCACTTCCATTCATCTGCGCATGCTGTGATCCCTAGTGTTGTACCTGTTTGTGATGCTTGCTGACTTGAGCTATGTTCCCCCAAAGTCTTCTCCCTGTGTTCTCTGTGATGTGGGTGCATGGCACATTACTGGTCATCAGGGTGTCACCCATAGGTGTGTTTGCTGTCAGGGCAGAGTTTGTGTGCTGACGCAGATGGGTCACAGTCAGGTTTCCCTTTGGCACTTGTTGTTTGCCCCTGTCATGTGATTTCCAGTTTGTGTTATCTTTCAGTGATTGTGACACGTTGTGTGTGTGACTGCTGGCACTCCTTAGGGTCCGGGCTGCAATGTTGGTTGTTGTCTATGTGTGTTCTTTGTGGGTGACCTTGGTTTCTTCATTGGTGTGTGACTGTGGCTGGGATCCCATTGGTCGGTGTGGTATTGCCGTCATGTCCATGTACAGCGTAGTGTGCAGTGTGTCAGACATTCAGGAGTCTTGTTGAGTGTCCATGTGTGATGTGTTTCTACACCTTGGTTCCCACCCACCACCCTGGAATAGTAATGGGTGCATGTGCAATGTCACCAGTGCATGTGTACTTCACTGCTGCACATTGTTGGAGGTCGAGGGGTGTGGTGTTGAGTGTGTGCAGATGAGAGTTGTTGCCCGGCTAGTCCCCTGCCTCCATGTTGGCCTTGGCTTACTGGCCATGCTGATTGATTTGTGCTTGTGTAGGTGTGATGGTAGTTAGTTGCTCAGGACACCTGACTGTGGTTCACAGTGTGAACGACATTTAGCTTTGTCATCACAGTGGTATTTTTCTTCAGCCCAGGGTCACCACATTGTGGGGGCCCTGGGGGTGGTGCTGTGGTGTGTCTGTGACTTGCTGTGTTAGTTGTTGTTCCTACGTGCCTGTGTGACATGTGTGTTTTGTGCTCCCTCTCACCTGTCAATGCCTGCTTGCCCACATAGGGGATTTGGATCCATGAGTTACCTTAGTGTGGCAGTGTATGCACATCTGTATGATTGGTATTCAGCTCTCCTCATGTGTTGTGTTGTTGCCTGGGGACAATGGCACCCCCACCCCTCACCTGCTGTGTATGATGACAGTGTTGGTCTGCCTGTTTGTGTTTGTGCATCTGCACCACTGCATTGGCATATCTTGGGTGTGCCATTGGCTGTATGTTGTTTGGTGTGTTTCCCCTGCTGTCCCTGGGACTCCTAGGTCATCGGTCAGCACAGTGATCATGGTTTGTGTGTCCCATTGCTGCCATGGTATGGTATCTGTTCACCTCACATCTGCTGTCTCCACAGGGTATCTGCATTTGTGTGCCCATTGGTGCAAATATGTGGTTCTGCATTCTGATGGTCACTTCTGTCATTGTGTCATTGATGACTGTTGACGGTCTCAGCCACCATGGGTGTTGTTTGTCTGCACATGGCCAAAGGAATGTTTCATTTGCACTGCAGTATTTGGCTCCCCCAATTTATGTTGCAATGGGACACATACACTACTTTGCCACAGATGAGTTTTTGGTTCTGTGACCAGGAATGATCCATGCAGTTTGGCAGTTGCAGCTCTTTCTTTGTCAACAATTACCTTTTGGTCACTGTGATGATGAGGGTGTAGACCCCATTGCCACAATGTTCAAAATGTGCTTCAGCTATGGACCCCACACTTGCCTTTTGGTCACTGTGATGATGGGGGTTTAGACCCCATTGCCACAATGGTCAAACTGTGCTTCAGCTATGGACCCCACACTTACCTTTTGGTCACTGTGATGATGGGGGTTTAGGCCCCATTGCCACAATGGTCAAAATGTGCTTCAGCTATGGACCCCACACTTGCCTTTTGGTCACTGTGATGATGGGGGTTTAGGCCCCATTGCCACAATGGTCATGGGCTGCTTGCATTGTGGGTGCCACACACATATATGTGTGGCACATGTGCTAGGGGGTCACATTGTATGTTCAATGTCATGTTCGGTGTTGTAGGCATTTGACACAGCCTGCTCACACGCTTGTCATGGTGGTGGGGGGATGTCTTAATCTTGCATTCCCTAGGTTGTGGTGTGCTTGTTGTGTCATGCATTGTCCATCCTATGAGTGGGGGTGGTAGTAGTGGTAGGCATCCAGCCCCCCTGGCTAAGG
The DNA here is from genome assembly GCA_963921515.1 of Calotriton arnoldi. Lineage (NCBI taxonomy): Eukaryota > Metazoa > Chordata > Amphibia > Caudata > Salamandridae > Calotriton > Calotriton arnoldi. The sequence goes on along the minus strand of CAWUFW010022510.1, from coordinate 48,564 downwards.
GTGGTGGTAGGCATCCAGCCCCCTGGCTAAGGGTGGTAGTAGTGGTGGGCATCCTGCCCCCTGGCTAAGGGTGGTAGTGGTGGGCATCTGGCACCCCCTGGCTAAGGGTGGTAGTAGTGGTGGGCATCCTGCCCCCCTGGGTGAGGGTGGTAGTAGTGGTAGGCATCCTGCCCCCTGGTTGAGGGTGGTAGTAGTGGTAGGCATCCAGCCCCCCTGGCTAAGGGTGGTGGTAGGCATCCAGCCCCCTGGCTAAGGGTGGTAGTAGTGGTGGGCATCCTGCCCCCTGGGTGAGGGTGGTAGTAGTGGTAGGCATCCTGCCCCCTGGTTGAGGGTGGTAGTAGTGGTAGGCATCCAGCCCCCTGGCTAAGGGTGGTAGTAGTGGTGGGCATCCTGCCCCCTGGGTGAGGGTGGTAGTAGTGGTAGGCATCCTGCCCCCTGGGTGGGGTGGTAGTAGTGGTAGGCATCCAGCCCCCTGGCTAAGGGTGGTGGTAGGCATCCAGCCCCCTGGCTAAGGGTGGTAGTAGTGGTGGGCATCCTGCCCCCTGGCTAAGGGTGGTAGTAGTGGTAGGCATCCTGCCCCCTGGTTGAGGGTGGTAGTAGTGGTAGGCATCCAGCCCCCTGGCTAAGGGTGGTAGTAGTGGTGGGCATCCTGCCCCCTGGGTGAGGGTGGTAGTAGTGGTAGGCATCCTGCCCCCTGGCTAAGGGTGGTAGTAGTGGTGGGCATCCTGCCCCCCTGGGTGAGGGTGGTAGTAGTGGTAGGCATCCTGCCCCCTGGTTGAGGGTGGTAGTAGTGGTGGGCATCCAGCCCCCTGGCTAAGGGTGGTGGTAGGCATCCAGCCCCCTGGCTAAGGGTGGTAGTAGTGGTGGGCATCCTGCCCCCTGGGTGAGGGTGGTAGTAGTGGTAGGCATCCTGCCCCCTGGTTGAGGGTGGTTGGCATCCAGCCCCCTGGGTTGGGGTGGTGGCGCGCATTCAGGCCCCTGTGTGCATATGTGGCATTGGTGATGGGCATCCCGCCCCTATGGTGCTGCTGTTGCAAGTATATTCAGATTCCCAGTGTATGTGTGTGATGTGTCGTGTACGTGTTGTATGTGTTTTGTGGTTGGTGTCTGACTTACCTTCTGCGCCGTACGCGTCCGTGCCTGTTCCGGTAGTAGATGTAGAATATTGGTATGATCGGGACGAAGGGATTCATGGTTGGTTCGTGTCGTTCGTCCTTCTCGTTGCTTCGCGTCGTCCTCGTCGCTTGGCTTCGTCCTCGTCGCTTCGCTTCGTCCTCGTCGCTTCGCGTCGTCCTCGTCTGTGCTGTGTTCGTCTCGTAGCCGTGGATCGTGTTGTGGCGCGATTCGGAGCTTATGTGCGCCTCTCCCGGATGCTTTGACGTGCCGTGCGTAGCGACGGGTTCGGCGCGTACGGAAAGCGCATCGTACTTGTCCGGCCGGACGGGGCTGCATTTTCCCTTCCGTGCGACTCGATTCGGCGTTTCCGGATTCGCCTCGGTCGGAGAACAGGACCTGGTTTGGGTGAGTACGGCTCGGCCGGGATTTTTGCTGTTGTGCGCATCGTACTTGCTCGTTCGGTGTACTGTACGGATCGGTCGGGAAACTGGCTTTCGCATGGCTTTTTTCCCGACCGAATGGTGTTGGGTGCGCCTCCGACCAAGATCGGAATCGGCCCCTTAGTGTGAAAGGGGAGGGCAATGGGTGTTGCGGTGGGCGTTCGACCGCAACACTCATTGATTTTGACGCTGCCCCATATTTACAAGGGTGGCATAAATATGGGGCAACACCAAAATTAAGACCAGGGAAAACCTGGTCGTACCCTGGCACAATAAGGAGAAATGTTTAATTTCTCCAGGTTTTCGCTATTTCCATGTGTGCTGCGTTGTGCAGCACACATGGAAACAGCAACACACCATCAATTGTTTATGTGCAGGAAAGTGTCCCTTCTGCACATAAACAATCATTAAAAAAGGACATTTTGCAGCTTCTATATGTACTGCATTAATCCTGGGAGAGGGTAGCAAAGTGATGTTTGGTGTCTGAGGAATTGTGATTTGAATTTCTCTTCAATGGCAAAGTCAGATTTTAAGTTTAAGGCACAATTCTGAAAAAGCCACTTTTAGAAAGTTGGCATTTTTTTGTCTGAAACATTTGGTGCCTGCATCCTGTCCCTGTGTCACATGACTAGGCGTAGTTAGCAGTTGGCAGTTGTGTATTTCTCCCAGACAGCATCACAGTAGAGTGTCTGGGTGTTGGCAGGATGATCCATCTGTGACTTATTACGTACTAAACTCTTACTTAAATTGGGCTATGCCCTGCCATCACACCAAAGACTTCACACTAGCCTATTGTGCCTGCAGACAGCCTGGGACCAATATAGGGAGGCAGGAAATTCCAACCACTTTTGAAAGGGGAACCTCTACGAACTACTTTTACTTTAAAGGAAGGACCAGGTATAAAAATAGGACCCTCATCCCACTCTTCAGAACACTTCCCGACCTGTGAAAGACTGAGAAAAATGACTGCTCTGCTGTCCTTCTGCTCTGCTATAAGGACTGGACCTGCAATGTGAACACATGACCACCTGGGTGTCTCCAATGGCTATTTTTCTTGCCTTTTTGATCAGAGCCTCAGGGAAAGAAAAAGTCCAACCATCTTGAACCCGGCATCTGGGCTCTGCCTGCTGTGAGTCCTGACCCTCCCACCAAAGGGTGCCTCCAAAGTCCTGGATCCTTGGATGTGGGAATAAAAGGTGTTCTGCCAACCCAGCTGTGGTTCCTGCCAGCACCGATGCAGCATGATGCAAATCAATGGAGCCATTGCAGCTCCTCATCTGAAGTGACGCAGCTTGACACAACTCGACACAACTCGACTTGGACCTCTCATTGTAGCCCTTGCTGCTCATCTTCGGAACCAACAGAACTCCTCTTCAGAACTGCCGCAGCTTGACACAATTCAACGTAGGGCCTCACATCACTCATTGGAGCTGGCGCTGCATGATGCATCTCGACACAAGACCTCGCATTGCTCCTTGAAACCACTGCTGCACAGCATATCACCACCGCATCAAGGACATAAGGTGCAATTCTCAGCGGGCCTAACCTGGTCCCTGAATCTGGCCCACACTCCATCATGGTTGGCCTGAACTAATCACTTTGTCACGATTAAGCGCGGCCAGATAACCACAATTTTTGCTTTGTGCTTCTAAGCACTACTTTTATACTAATCTTTAAAATTGCATATCTCTAATTCTACCAATTTGTTTTTTGTTGTTCTGCTATCAAATAATTTATTAAAAATGTGCTCTATTTTTCTAAATTGGTGAGTTTGTTTTCACTTTATTGCTGTTTGTGTGCTGCATAAATACACATTGCTTCTAAGTTAAGCCGGACTGTGTTTGAGACAAGTTACCAGAGGGTTAAGCACAGGTTAATTTAGTGACTTTACTGGTTCACTCTGGTGGGGTTTGTGGCTGTTGCCTGAGAAGATGTCATCCCCCACCCCAACTAACAACCCAAATTGATTGAATGATGTCTAGATACCAGAGGACCCTTTCAGGCCAATATAAGGGCAATTAGGATGAGAGACTTACTTTTACAGCCTCACATGTGAGTTCTATCTATCACATGGAAATCAGATGTCCATTATAGCAACATTCACCTTTGCAGGCATAACAGTACAATTCCTTTCTGAGGGCTTTCAACACACATTAGTTATTTTTGTTCATAGGGGCATTTTGATTTTCTGTTTCCTCTTCCTCTCCTATTTTCCATGCCAAATTTCTTCTGGCTTGACAGTTCTTTAGAAGTGTTGATCCACTCAACACTTCTCATCCTCTAGACATGTCTGGATCTATGGAGGTGCTGAGGGCCTGTGGTCCGCAGAGGTGAACATATTCCCTGTTAGTGCAGAATGGTTATATATAAAGTGACCTATGGCCTTTTCATCATTCAGTAGATAACAGAAAATATAATCAACATGTGGTAATAATTGAAGGAATAATAGTGATGGGTGTAGATTTTATCCTCCTGTTTGATAAACCATTTAAACTGGAAGCAGATGCTGTAGTGTAAAATCCTCACAGGTTCTTCATTAGCATTCAGATGTGAGAAGTCTATTTCCCTCATGCTTGCACTGCATGCTCACATTAGTGGTATAAGTAAACCCAGAAATAAAAATTAGATTGCAGGGGCAATTACCATTATTGCTTCGATGTTTTCCTTGCACCATTTATCTGGTTTAACCACTAGTTCACCATCACAGGTGGTTATATAAAATTTGAAATCAACAAATTATTTTGCCATAGTCCAGTCTCAGTTTCAAACAGCTTTGCATTATCAGGATTTTCCATGATGGAAAGTAAATACATGGAATGACCTAAAACCACCTCTTGGGTTTCTACATCCTCTACTATCGCACTTATTCAACTACGCATATTGGTGAAGTTAAATTGTATGTCCAAAGAACAATTACTGGGTAACAACTCTAAATACCCACAGATTCCAAATTATGTTATCACATATTGTTAAAAAATAACATTGCATAAGCATAATACACCAACATATACTAACCGAGGTACTGGCACATATTCAAAAATAACTTCTCACATTTTGTGTGTACCTCATTTCCTTAGGTAGTGGATGTTGCTTATATGCAGTACAATCACATGAGGCACAGTAAATACTTAAAATTATTCAACTGTCTGTTAACTCAATATGTAGCAAATACTGCAAATTATGAGTATATTTAAATTTCCTCATTTTTTGGCAACCATTTACAATTTAGGTCCTCATTACGATGTCAGTCAGAAAGGCTCTGAACGGCATTCAGATTTCCTAACCTGTGTCGGAACCCATGTTTCCTACCAACTCGGAAACATGTCCGACCGACCGATTACGTTGGAAGGTAACCGTTGGGTCATTCCGAATCGGTTTTTACCAGCATTCAGAGAATCCGAGTCAGTTGGAGCCGAATTGTACAGTTCTACGGACCGCGTTTCTGACAGAAGTATTACGATGTCGGATTCGGACAGCCTTTCCAAATCGGTCTGTCTGACACGGAACGGCTGTTGGAAACTGACTTTGGAGGCCCGTACTAGGCCCCTTCACCATGAGGGCTCCAGTTGGGGCCCGTGGGGGTACCCATGGGTCCCCTCTTTACAACCATGCACAGTGGGGCAGCCAACATGGGGTGCCTGCGACAGGGTGCAAGGTTTTCCACAAGCACCCCTTTTTTCAATGAGAGCCTGTGTTGTTGGTGAGAACACAGGCTCCCACTGAAGTCAATGGGAGTCCAACCGAACTGTGTCGGAAACATCGTAATCCGTCGGTCTGACTCTCCAAACCCAAGTCAGTCGGAACTGATTCTGACAAGGAGTTGGTCGGATTGCTTGCGGCTCGACATCATAATGATCCCCTAAATTGGGATACAAAAGGCTGGCTTTGGTGTATTAATGACTCATTTACCTTGATGCATTCAGTCAAATTTCCTAAATTAGTTTGATGAGTGAAAACGTGATTAGTACCCATAAAAGGTGAGTTGTACTCTATGCGTCAACAAACAATTGGAGGGATTGCATAACATCTGCTATATGAAATAGTATTTTAGTTTTAATAGCGCAATGTCCATTACATATGAAATGCATTTTTCATACTTAAAGCTAGGGTATTGAATGCTCCAATGCTTATATGCAATGTGGATAGACTAGGGTCAAGGATTAGGAGTGTTGTTACACCAGAGGTGGAGCCCTGTCATAGGTAGATTATTTTGTTTGGCGTTCACTTTTTATCCTGGGTACTGGCGTGATGCGAGTTATAATGCAGTTTTGATGCATTTAATGTTATAGTTGTTTGATATACATATGTATTAATAAATGTCTGTGTAATATTTATTGTATTTTAATTTTAAAATGGATTACTGTAAAATTTTAAAAGACAAATATATGTTTAATTGCATTTTTTGGTAGTGGGTATATATGGAAAAAGGGTGGCAATATTTTCAAAGTAAGTGTTAATACTTTTTTATGTAAATGTATATTTCTACATTTTCTATAAATGAATTTAGAGTCTTTTAAATTCTATATTATATAGTAAAAATGTCTTTGAATAATGTTTCAATTTTTAATCATCTAATTTGTAATTAGATCTTTAAAAAAAGTTATTTTGCATTTTGTTTATAATTAGTTATTTGTTTAATTTTATGTTTAAGTTATGTTATTTTATGTATGTTTTGTATTTAGGATAAGTAAAATAGCTGAAGTTAAAAAGATAGTAAGTATTATTATAATTATTATTAATAATCACATTATTTTTAATATTATTTTTATTAATGTATTTTAGTGTTTAGTTTTGTTCATGAAAAACATATTTTTCTAGATAACAAATATGTTTTCAGGGAATTTTTCCCTATGTTTGCTATTAGAGTTATATTTAATTGAATATTTGTTTTATTTTCAGCATTGTATTTGCAAATTATAATTTAAAAATATTAAAGAAAGGATTAATATTTAATTTGTTTTATTTAAATGTGTTGATTTAAAGTAGAACCCACTGCGTTTGGTTTTTTGCAGTATTGGGTCTTACTTTTTGGTATCTCGCAGGCTTATTTCCAGAGGACTGGTCCATCTTCACAACCATTAAGCCAGATCAGGTTTTTTTTTTCCGGAGTTTTATATAGCGCAAACTTTACCCGAAGGTATCAGATCACTTTACATGAGCACCAGTTGCGTTACATAATGACACATTCATTTTTGTTAGGCACGGGAAGATTAAGTGATTTGCCCAGAATCACAGGATGTTCAATGTCATTGTTGCCGAGACTCGAACCCGGTGCCCCAGATTTGAGGTCGACCGCCCTAGCCGTTAGGCTACATCCTCTCCCCTTTGTTGGTCGATGCTGCTTATTTCAAGCATACACGGTTTAAGACATTTTTTGTCTACTATCAGGTCTGTTGGGTTATCCGAGACACCTGTCAAGTACCCAGGTTTCATTCAATATTATACCCTGTTGGGTAACCACCCAAATTTTCCATCTTCCTTTCAAGATAGTTCTCTTAAATGCTGTCATCCAGCTAAAACTCAGTATTTGGGTAAATGTTTCAAGAATCGCATTCTCTTATCTTTGCATGATATTAACAGGGAATATAGTGTTCCCAAGATGGGTGCGTTCTGATTTTTGCAATTAAGAAAATGTGTACAGTGACTTCCCAATAGAGATATTGATATGAACTTGTTGCGGGGATTCTGCACATTTACAGAACTATGCGCAGGAAACCAGGACCTCAGTAGATAGTGGCGTACCAACCTATCCCCTCAGTACCCAAAATCCCAAAAACCGACTAGCAATAGTGTCTCATTCGAAGCTACCAATGATTAGACAACCCAGAACACGACACTCCTGACTCTCTCAGGAATCGCGGGAGCAAGACAACTTTTTCGCTCACTCACTCATACTTGTCCACAATGAGAGTATTCAGAGTCACAGTATAGTTTAAAATGTTTATTTTAACTAACGCGCACTATGGTACAGTACACATGCCATTACTAGCAGCAGAATGCATAAGAACAATATTGTCAGCATTGTCACAATTCCATAGAATACACACGGGGATATCATTTTCTAAAGACAGTGGAAAAGGGCTACAGTGCCTAACCACCCTCCCCGTGCTAAGATATAGTTTATTATAAAAAAGAAGACCTCTGGACTTTGTCAGCAGACCCCATACATCAAGGCCTAGATGAAAGGTTTACATCTCAGGACAAGCACAGCTCTTCTCTCTGGGAAGGTCTCTCTCCAAGTGCGTGAACAACATGCTTAGCTTGCAAAATTAAAGCATACGATTTTCAGTAGTGCAGCTGTGTGTCATGTTATGTCTACGTGCGAGGGACTGACCAGAACAGCATAACAAGGGGCATTGTTGATCGACCTTGTACATCGTGTGCAGACTAAACCTCAGAGCACAGCAGAGAACGTGAAAAACAGACAGTTCTCATGTGAAAAGGGCACAAACAAAGTCTTGCAAAATAAACGTATGTAGTGTCGTGCGCAAAAGCAGCCTAATGGCAGTGAAGGTCATGCTAACTTAGCAATGTCGACAATGAACCCACCATCCATACTACAAACTAAATGAATTTCTTGAGAGCTTTATCAAGATTAAGAAACCCGGCTTAATATGTACTTTCTATGTAATTTTGGGGGCATCAGGGTAAAGTGCTTAGTAAAATTGAGATACTTGCTGCTATGTGGGCCCGTAGTTTGCAGTGTAATGTCTCTGTGTCAGAGATACATCAAGCTAATATGCTGGCCCAGGGTGCACTCAATGTTTCTCATCTGAAGGCACATAGTTTTAAGCTTTTAAATAATATATATTATATGCCATTCAAGCTGAATAAGTGGGGCCTGAGGGAAACATTGGGTTGTTTTCGGTGTAATGAACCTGCGGCTGATAATTTGCATTTCTCTGCAAGATGTGGCTCTGCCATGCCAATTTGGCACAAGGTATTTGCATTGATAAACCAACTGTGTAAGACTAACGTCAGCCCTAATGCAAAAACTGTTTTGTTTGGACGTGCCCCTGATGTCCTGGCCGAGGTCACTGGTGTTTTTTATTTTGAAGTGACATCTGTAAGATTAACTATTGCTGGAACCTGGCTACAAAAGGAAGCATCAGACTCTGGGGCCGATTCCGATCTCGGTCGGAGGCGCACCCAATACCATTCGGTCGGGAAAAAAGCCATGCGAAAGCCTGTTTCCCGACCGATCCGTACAGCACACCGAACGAGCAAGTACGATGCACACAACAGCAAAAAATCCGGCCGAGCCGTACTCACCCAAACCAGGTCCTGTTCTCCGACCGAGGCGAATCCGGAAACGCCGAATCGAGTCGCACGGAAGGGAAAATGCAGCCCCGTCCGGCCGGACAAGTACGATGCGCTTCCCGTACGCGCCGAACCCGTCGCTACGCACGGCACGTCAAAGCATCCGGGAGAGGCGCACATAAGCTCCGATTCGCGCCATAACACGATCCACGGCTACGAGACGAACACGGCACCGACGAGGACGACGCGAGCGACGAGGACGAGGCGAAGCGACGAGGACGACGCGAAGCAACGAGAAGGACGAACGACACGAACCAACCATGAATCCCTTCGTCCCGATCATACCAATATTCTACATCTACTACCGGAACAGGCACGGACGCGTACGGCGCAGAAGGTAAGCCAGACACCAACCACAAAACACATACAACACGTACACGACACATCACACACACACACGGGGATGCTGAATATACTTACACCAGCAACAGCAGCACCATAGGGGCGGGATGCCCATCACCAATGCCACATATGCACACAGGGGCCTAAATGCGCACCACCACCCTTAGCCAGGGGGCTGGATGCCTACCACTACTACCACCCTTAGCCAGGGGGCTGGATGCCTACCACTACTACCACCCTTACCCAGGGGGCTGGATGCCTACCACTACTACCACCCTTAGCCAGGGGGCAGGATGCCTACCACTACTACCACCCTTAGCCAGGGGGCTGGATGCCTACCACTACTACCACCCTTAGCCAGGGGGCTGGATGCCTACCACTACTGCCACCCTCACCCAGGGGGGCTGGATGCCTACCACTACTACCACCCTTAGCCAGGGGGGCTGGATGCCTACCACTACTACCACCCTTAGCCAGGGGGCTGGATGCCTACCACTACTACCACCCTTAGCCAGGGGGCTGGATGCCTACCACTACTACCACCCTTAGCCAGGGGGCTGGATGCCTACCACTACTACCACCCACACCCAGGGGGGCTGGATGCCTACCACTACTACCACCCTTAGCCAGGGGGCTGGATGACTACCACTACTACCACCCTCACCCAGGGGGGGCTGGATGCCTACCACCACTACCACCCTTAGCCAGGGGGGGCTGGATGACTACCAATACTACCACCCTCACCCAGGGGGCTGGATGCCTACCACTACTACCACCCTTACCCAGGGGGCTGGATGCCTACCACCACTACCACCCTTAGCCAGGGGGGCTGGATGCCTACCACTACTACCACCCTTAGCCAGGGGGCAGGATGCCTACCACTACTACCACCCTTAGCCAGGGGGCAGGATGCCTACCACTACTACCACCCTTAGCCAGGGGGCTGGATGCCTACCACTACTACCACCCTTAGCCAGGGGGCTGGATGCCTACCACTACTACCACCCTCACCCAGGGGGCTGGATGCCTACCACTACTACCACCCTCAGCCAGGGGGGCTGGATGCCTACCACTACTACCACCCTTAGCCAGGGGGCTGGATGCCTACCACTACTACCACCCTTAGCCAGGGGGCTGGATGCCTACCACTACTACCACCCTTAGCCAGGGGGCTGGATGCCTACCACTACTACCACCCACACCCAGGGGGGCTGGATGCCTACCACTACTACCACCCTTAGCCAGGGGGCTGGATGCCTACCACTACTACCACCCACACCCAGGGGGGCTGGATGCCTACCACTACTACCACCCTTAGCCAGGGGGCTGGATGCCTACCACTACTACCACCCTCACCCAGGGGGGCTGGATGCCTACCACCACTACCACCCTTAGCCAGGGGGCTGGATGACTACCACTACTACCACCCTCACCCAGGGGGGCTGGATGCCTACCACTACTACCACCCTTACCCAGGGGGGCTGGATGCCTACCACCACTACCACCCTTAGCCAGGGGGCTGGATGCCTACCACTACTACCACCCTTAGCCAGGGGGCAGGATGCCTACCACTACTACCACCCTTAGCCAGGGGGCAGGATGCCTACCACTACTACCACCCTTAGCCAGGGGGGCTGGATGCCTACCACTACTACCACCCTTAGCCAGGGGGGCTGGATGCCTACCACTACTACCACCCTCACCCAGGGGGGCTGGATGCCTACCACTACTACCACCCTTAGCCAGGGGGGCTGGATGCTTACCACTACTACCACCCTCAGCCAGGGGGGCTGGATGCCTACCACTACTACCACCCTTAGCCAGGGGGCTGGATGCCTACCACTACTACCACCCTTAGCCAGGGGGCTGGATGCCTACCACTACTACCACCCACACCCAGGGGGCTGGATGCCTACCACTACTACCACCCTTAGCCAGGGGGCAGGATGCCTAGCACAACTACCACCCTTAGCCAGGGGGCAGGATGCCTACCACTACTACCACCCTCACCCAGGGGGCAGGATGCCTACCACTACTACCACCCTTAGCCAGGGGGGCTGGATGCCTACCACTACTACCACCCTTAGCCAGGGGGGCTGGATGCCTACCACTACTACCACCCTTAGCCAGGGGGGCTGGATGCCTACCACTACTACCACCCTTAGCCAGGGGGCTGGATGCCTACCACTACTACCACCCTTAGCCAGGGGGCTGGATGCCTACCACTACTACCACCCACACCCAGGGGGGCTGGATGCCTACCACTACTACCACCCTTAGCCAGGGGGGCTGGATGCCTACCACTACTACCACCCTCACCCAGGGGGGCTGGATGCCTACCACTACTACCACCCTTAGCCAGGGGGCTGGATGCCTTCCACTACTACCACCCTTAGCCAGGGGGCTGGATGCCTACCACTACTACCACCCTCACCCAGGGGGGCTGGATGCCTACCACTACTACCACCCTTAGCCAGGGGGGCAGGATGCCTACCACTACTACCACCCTTAGCCAGGGGGCAGGATGCCTACCACTACTACCACCCTCACCCAGGGGGCAGGATGCCTACCACTACTACCACCCTTAGCCAGGGGGGCTGGATGCCTACCACTACTACCACCCTTAGCCAGGGGGCTGGATGCCTACCACTACTACCACCCTTAGCCAGGGGGCTGGATGCCTACCACTACTACCACCCTTAGCCAGGGGGGCTGGATGCCTACCACTACTACCACCCTTAGCCAGGGGGGCTGGATGCCTACCACCACTACCACCCTCACCCAGGGGGCTGGATGCCTACCACTACTACCACCCTTAGCCAGGGGGCTGGATGCCTACCACTACTACCACCCTTAGCCAGGGGGCTGGATGCCTACCACTACTACCACCCACACCCAGGGGGCTGGATGCCTACCACTACTACCACCCCCACTCATAGGATGGACAATGCATGACACAACAAGCACACCACAACCTAGGGAATGCAAGATAAAGACATCCCCCCCCCACCATGACAAGCGTGTGTAGGCTGTGTCAAATGCCTACAACACCGAACATGACTTTGAACATACAATGTGACCCCCTAGCACATGTGCCACACATATATGTGAGTGGCACCCACAATGCAAGCAGCCCATGACCATTGTGGCAATGGGGCCTAAACCCCCATCATCACAGTGACCAAAAGGTAAGTGTGGGGTCCATAGCCGAAGCACATTTTGACCATTGTGGCAATGGGGTCTAAACCCCCATCATCACAGTGACCAAAAGGCAAGTGTGGGGTCCATAGCTGAAGCACATTTTGACCATTGTGGCAATGGGGTCTAAACCCCCATCATCATAGTGACCAAAAGGCAAGTGTGGGGTCCATAGCTGAAGCACATTTTGACCATTGTGGCAATGGGGTCTAAACCCCCATCATCACAGTGACCAAAAGGCAAGTGTGGGGTCCATAGCTGAAGCACATTTTGACCATTGTGGCAATGGGGTCTACACCCCCATCATCACAGTGACCAAAAGGTAAGTGTTGACAAAGAAAGAGCTGCAACTGCCAAACTGCATGGATCATTCCTGGTCACAGAACCAAAAACTCATCTGTGGCAAAGTAGTGTATGTGTCCCATTGCAACATAAATTGGGTGAGCCAAATACTGCAGTGCAAATGAGACATTCCTTTGGCCATGTGCAGACAAACAACACCCATGGGGGCTGAGACCGTCAACATTCATCAATGACACAATGACAGAAGTGACCATCAGAATGCAGAACCACATATTTGCACCAATGGGCACACAAATGCAGATATCCTGTGGAGACAGCAGATGTGAGGTGAACAGATACCATACCATGGCAGCAATGGGACACACAAACCATGATCACTGTGCTGACCGATGACCTAGGAGTCCCAGGGACAGCAGGGGAAACACACCAAACAACATACAGCCAATGGCACACCCAAGATATGCCAATGCAGTGGTGCAGATGCACAAACACAAACAGGCAGACCAACACTGTCATCATACACAGCAGGTGAGGGGTGGGGGTGCCAGTGTCCCCAGGCAACCACACAACACATGAGGAGAGCTGAATACCAATCATACAGATGTGCATACACTGCCACACTAAGGTAACTCATGGATCCAAATCCCCTATGTGGGCAAGCAGGCATTGTCAGATGAGAGGGAGCACAAAACACACATGTCACACAGGCACGTAGGAACAACAACTGACACAGCAAGACACAGACACACCACAGCACCACCCCCAGGGCCCCCACAATGTGGTGACCCTGGGCTGAATAAAAATCCCACTGTGATGACAAAGCTAAATGTCGTTCACACTGTGAACCACAGTCAGGTGTCCTGAGCAACAAACTACCATCACACCTACACAAGCACAAATCAATCAGCATGGCCAGTAAGCCAAGGCCAACATGGAGGCAGGGGACTAGCTGGGCAACAACTCCCATCTGCACACACTCAAGACCACACCCCTCGACCTCTAACAATGTGCAGCAGTGAAGTACACATGCACTGGTGACATTGCACATGCACCCATGACTATTCCAGGGTGGTGGGTGGGAACCAAGGTGCAGAAACACATCACACATGGCCACTCAACAAGACTCCTGAATGTCTGACACACTGCACACTACGCTGTACATGGACATGACGGCGATACCACACCAACCAATGGGATCCCAGCCACAGTCACACACCAATGAAGAAGCCAAGGTCACCCACAAAGAACACACATAGACAACAACCAACATTGCAGCCCGGACCCTGAGGAGTGCCAGCAGTCACACACACAACGTGTCACAATCACTGAAAGATAACACGAACTGAAAATCACATGACAGGGGCAAACAACAAGTGCCAAGGGGAAACCTGACTGTGACCCATCTGCGTCTGCACACAAACTCAGCCCTGACAGCAAACACACCTATGGGTGACACCCTGATGACCAGTAATGTGCCATGCACCCACATCACAGAGAACACAGGGAGAAGACTTTGGGGGAACATAGCTCAAGTCAGCAAGCATCACAAACAGTTACAACACTAGGGATCACAGCATGCGCAGATAAATGGAAGTGAACACACAGACATGCACATACAACACACACCTTGGGCGCAGGCAATGTCACACGTGTACACACTGCCATGAGGGGACTCCACTCCTGTGTGAGGAAAGCTGTGCCATATGTTGCCTCAGTAGGGCCCCATCATGTCAGCTGAGCACTTGGTCACACAATCAACAATTAGCACCAAATGAGGGCTCCCATCACATCAGCCTGGTCATTGATGTGCCAACGGAATCATCAGCACAGATCCAACACACTTGTATAGCAATGTTGCACTGACTACACGGATGAGTCCTTCCCCATTGATGCCCAAACCTGCATGTTCAGTGGAGATGGCAACACGGTCAGGGAAGTAGACAAATGCAACGATGGCAGGCACAACAGATGTGCAGGGGTGGAAGCCACAGATATGAAATTGCTAATGTAAGTAGGAAATCCCATTGCCAAATACTGAACACATGACACCCTCAGATGCTGCTATTGATGACATGGATACACCACATGATAGGACACATTCCCCCTGGACCACATGGGTTCCTGCACAGTAACACTTCATAATCATGAGACCAGATATCACCATCACTGCAGCAAGGGCATGGTTAGCAGCACCAACAACATGTACATCTGAAGCAAGAGCACCAGAGAAAAGAAAGTTGCTTTATTCAGCATATGTGTTGATTGAAAATGACGTCCAGAAAAAATAGAGCAAAGGCCAATGGCCAGTCCATTGTCAAAGTTCAAACAGGGTGACACTGGCAGATGTCACCCTACGCATGCCTGCACAAAACCAGGGACAATCCACTAGGAGGGGCAACCGGGGGGCAGGCCAGGCACCGCAGGGACAGGATCAGGGCTCACCAGGGGAGTCAGGGAAGGGGTGGTGGGTGCTGGAGAGCCACTGACAACTGCAGTGGAGGTGTCTGACATGGTGTGTGCCGGCACAACTGGGGGCATGACTCAGATGTCGTGGGTGCCGGCACAACTGCAGTGGACCCTGCAGATGGAGTGGACAGGTCCGCCACTGCAGTGCCCAAGTCAGACAGGGCGGTAGTGGACTCCACTGCAGTGCCTACCTCCAGGGGAGGAGAATGGGGAACAGGCAAGGTGGGTTGGACAGAGGGGAGGACACCCTCACCACATCAGTGGCACAGACAAGCGCAGCGGGGGTGTGGTGCTGGGAGAGCAAGTGGCAGGGGAGAAGGCCTGATCCTCTTGGGGATGGTATATCTGTGGGTGGGGGAACCTGGGGCAGGGTGTGGTGGGGGCACCTGTGCAGTGGGGGCCTGAGGGATGGAGGACGGAGACCTTGTGCCTGAGCTGCAGGGCGGTGGCGGGGTCTTGCTCTTAGGACTCCGGGGGACTTGCGGGTGGGGGCCTCAGTCCGTCTGCGCCTGGGGGAGGGTGTCCGGGTGCGAGGGGCACTCTGCTCCGTGTGGGTGGGCTTCCTCTTCCCCCGGGATGCTGGAGCAGCTTCATCGGTGGGGAAGAGGCCGAGGTCACAGAGGAAGAGCTGCTGTGACTTTGGGGTTGCAGGTGAGGCAAGGGAGGGTGCTTTGGAGGGAGAGGGAACTGAGGACTGCGCAGTGCATGTGGATGCGTGTGTGTGTTCCAGGGCCCCATCCCCTGTGAGTCTGGCTTCAGTCCCCTGAATGTGCGTGCGTGTGCGTTTTGTCATTGGCGTGTGTGTCAGTGTGCTGGATGTGTGTGTGCTGGTGTGTGCCTGTGCCGGTGTGTGTGTGCTTGGGATGGGTAAGGTGCTGGGGAGTGTGGATGGAGCAGAGGCAGGAGGGGTGAGGGACCGTTTGAGGAGGGACACTGCTGCCATCAGGGAGGAGTCCATGGACCTATTGCCCCTCTGTAGGTCAGACATGCCCGATGAGATGCCCTCCATGAACGACACCAGCTGAGTCAACAGCGCGGTGTGCGCATGGAGGACACTCAGCATGGCTGTCTGCCCTACATGGAGCTGGCGAAGGAGGTACACAGACTCCTCACTCAGGGCAGCAGGGGACACAGGGGCAGGGGTGCGGTGCCTGGCCCAAAGGAGACACGCTCCCGGACATGGGAGCCTCCACGGACCTGGGGAATGGGAGCCGATGGGAGGGCGGTGGTGGTGCTGGTGGTGGCGGGGACAGCAACACTAGCTGGGGTGTGGTGGCTGCTGACACCCGCCTCCACAAGGGAGTCATCCTCCGAGTTGCTCTGGTCCTCAGCTGAGGTGGATGCTGCTGAGGACTCCTCGGTGTGGCTCCCCTCGCCCTCCGTGCCACTGGGTCCCTCCGACCACTCCTCGGCTGCTGACCCAGTCTGGCTCTCTGGCTCCTCCTGGTCCGTGGAGCTGTCCCCTTCCGTGGCCGTGGATGTATCTGCAAACAATGGGGAAACAGACAGACATCAGTCACCTGCACATAACGCACACACCACTGTGAGCACAGCACATCACAGAGCAAGCCCTGGCATCATTAGTTGTACATTGCTAAAAGTGCCCTAACTGAACAGGAGAAGTCAATTGTCAGTCTGATGCCAAGCATGGCACTCACATCCCACATGGCCTTGCACCCATCTGTCTGGTGTCTGTTGGATTGCAACACCCCAGTGTTGACACATGCACCAAGTACACAGTAGTTGGACAGTGCAGAGGACACGGTGTGGCATGTGGACATGCACACATCACAGCTCTTGCCACTGAGTCAGTACAGGTTTCCGGATGAAAGGGATGCCCAGAGTCAAATAGGAAATGCATGTGATGCATACCAGCGACAGACACCATGATGCACCCATGTCCTGATAGCCAGCGCCACTATGGTGTGCATGTAGCACATGTCACTCCCCTGCAGGCTCACCAATCAGTAGACACATGCCATGGCGGAGGCATGACTGCAAAGTCATACATCACTGTCTCAGTGATGTATGACTTTGCAGCCAGATCAACAACACTCTGCACTGTGTCACAATAGTAGGTCATGGGGAATGCAAGTCCTGGAGCTGCACAAGTGCACATGTACATCCCCCCCACAACACATCCTCTTAACCCTCATCTGTCCAGGTCATACCTATTGGACATATGGTAGACCTGTGACACTACCCTCTGAACCTGAGCCCCTCACACTCTGCTGTGCATGGGGAACAGCTGCCTGAACTTCACATTCACATGCCCCAGTCTGCATGGGCAGCTGATCAGACACCTATGTATCACACAAGTATCGTCTCCTATGGTCACATCTCCAGTGGCATGCTGAGCCCCTACCAAGAAACTCCACAGCAGTCCTGGCGACTAATCCACAGCACACTGACACAGAGGCAGACACCTGAGGGGTCAAATCACTGCGCACAATGTGTCAGCTGATACACGGGAGTGGGAGTACAGAGTGTATTGTATGGCCTGGAGTAGGCATGACTGTCCAGCCCCACATGAATGAGGGATGAGCCCTGGACTGTAGGCAGCTGGCTAAGTATGTGTGACACACGTCATATACATACTCCTGGGGCCCAAACATTGTTCCCACCCGCAGCATGGGTGTGTGCCAGATACCCCAGCCACATGTGGTGGATCAGCTCAGCAATTGGACCACAGATCAAAGTAACACGCTGAATACATGTCAGAATACAGGCATTGTGTAAGCAATGGACCCACCCATGATGCCCACCACAGAGTCAGGGAAACAGATGCTGTCTCCCACCTTGAGTCAAGCAAACTGCAAGGACACAGTCCTTCGTGACAGAATTCCCTGCATGTAAGGGCCACACCTGGGTATCAGATGAGGAGTGGGCAGTGCACAATAGAGGGACATGGCTCCTGGACGACATGACTGCTGTACTGTGGCAGTTTAACCAGGCCCGAGGAGGGCACATAGCATGTTAGACAGAGTTCACAGTGCAGTCTTTGACTCACCCCCTCCTTGCTGCTCTCTGGCCTTCAGCTGCCCATCCAGGTCTGGAAAGACCACCGCCAGGATCCTGAGCATGTGGGGGTCAGGGTCCGTGTTCCGCCCCTCCTGCGAGGAGGCGACAGCTTCAGCTGGACCCGTGCAATCCTCCGGGTCCAGCCCCGAAGGTCCTGCCACCTCTTTTGGCAGTTGCGGATCCGGCGCTTGTAGACCCCCACGGACCGGACAGCCCGGACGATGTCCTTCCATATCTCCTGCTTCCGATGGGCAGAAGCCTGTCAGGATGACAAAGTGATAAGGCCATTACTACACATGCAACATATCCGTGCATGACACAGTTGCATATACATGTCGCAATCACAGGGGCACATGGTGTACACAGGCAGTGCACGGCTGCCCATGGACAGTTTTCCAGAAGTCACTACATGGTATCATTGCATGGGGAGTAAAACCCTGTTCAGAAGCACTGTCACTGCACCATACCTGTCCAGTGCAAGTCACTACACACTATGGGGGGTGACAACTACTCAGTGAGCCTGCTAGCCAGTGGCGTGCAGACTCTCAGCCTTGCTAGTCAGACAAAATGCACATTCAGAAAGGCAGTGCACAGGACACTCACCTGCTCCCCTGGTGTCCCATACAGCTTGCTGTACTGCGGAAGTAGGCTGTCCAGCAGGGCCTGGTTCTCCTCAAGGCTGAAGGCTGGGGCTCTCTCCACAGTACGTGCCATTGCAGGGTCCAGAGGGGCAGAGACAGCAGCAGTGCAGTGGCAGATGTCGTCTTGGAGCATGTAGTGCAGGCAAGTGGGCTCTCAGGGGTACAGCCAGCAATATATATGTGCTGGAGAGGCAGATACTGTCCCTTGTGTCCAAAGTGTTAGGTCCAAGTCGTTTGCATCTTCTGAATCTGGCCAATCCATGGAATAGCAGCACCAAAACACGCCCACAGCATCCTTCAAATCTTCAACTTCATGACATACATGATTTTGCAACATTGTTGTGGGTGACCAACTGAATTTCCAGCAACCGACTCGTTCGAAATTCGAAAACGCGTCCGTTGCCAGGCAAGCCCATTGTCAATGGGTGCGCACCGATCGGTCCATTGCGGTACAACGCGCACAGGGGTACAACGCGTACCCGCACACATTGAAGGCAATGGGCCGGCCGGAGGCACCGATCGGTCCATTGCGGTACAACGCGTACAGGGGTACAACGCGTACCCGCACACATTGAAGGCAATGGGCCGGCCGGAGGCACCGATCGGTCCATTGCAGTTCAACGCGCACAGGGGTACAACGCGTACCCGCACACATTGAAGGCAATGGGCCGGCCGGAGGCACCGATCGGTCCATTGCAGTTCAACGCGCACAGGGGTACAACGCGTACCCGCACACATTGAAGGCAATGGGCCGGCCGGAGGCACCGATCGGTCCATTGCAGTTCAACGCGCACAGGGGTACAACGCGTGCCCGCACACATTGAAGGCAATGGGCCGGCCGGAGGCACCGATCGGTCCATTGCAGTTCAACGCGCACAGGGGTACAAGGCGTACCCGCACACATTGAAGGCAATGGGCCGGCCGGAGGCACCGATCGGTCCATTGCAGTTCAACGCGCACAGGGGTACAACGCGTACCCGCACACATTGAAGGCAATGGGCCGGCCGGAGGCACCGATCGGTCCATTGCAGTTCAACGCGCACAGGGGTACAACGCGTACCGCGCACATTGAAGGCAATGGGCCGGTTGGAGGCACCGATCGGTCCATTGCAGTTCAACGCGCACAGGGGTACAACGCGTACCCGCACACATTGAAGGCAATGGGCCGGCCGGAGGCACCGATCGGTCCATTGCGGTACAACGCATCACTGTACATGTGACTGGCATAGGTCAGCATGCCTGTCTCAGATGGACATATGCCAGACACAGATAGCTCCCAGGAGTGAGGGGCACACCTACATCACGACAGCCTGTCCAAACCTTATCATAAGGCATGTAAGGCTGCATTTCCTATTGTGTGTATGTTGGTGTACATGTTGTCCTGTGGGTGTCACCTGCGGGCAGCCACCCCCAGGCTGTGCACGTGTTCATGGGGACAGGATCCTGGATGTTACGTGTGTGTGCATGGACTCTGATGTTGTGCGTGTGTGTCACAGACGTCCATGTCTGTCCTGCCATGGCAAGTGTGGCCACTACCTGTGGGGGTCATGTTTGTTTTGCTGTGGTGTACACATGATACTCCAGGTGATGCCAGTGTCCATGTGGCATTACAGGGTCCCTGGGAATGTACCTGTCATTGAGCTGTGGTGCCTGGGGCACATCTGTCCTCACATGTCACTGTGGGGGGTGACTGTGACACGGCATCATGATATCCAACCTGGGACAAATTGATGCCACCTGTAGGACCGTGTTGACAGATGTTGGCCATGTATGTACCATGCATGTCCTTCCGGTACTGCACACTTCATGTAGTTGTGCCTCATGATGATGTATGTTGGGATCTTGAGTGTGTTCAATGCCGCATATGTGGGGTGACTGACGATCTTGCTTACTTCTCCTCTGCACTGCAGGTCTCCTGCTGTCCATCGGCCATTCCCAGACCTGGCAACGATGGTGGAACGGGACAGCATCCGACGGTACCGCTTCACCAGGCAGCTGATTGAGGATTTGGCAGTGCAGTTGTCCCCACATTTGCAGCCTGGCCGGCCGTATCCTACAGCGCTGACCCCCAAGGTGAAGGTGATGGCAGCCCTACACTTCTTTGCCACCGGTACCTTCCAACATACTGTGGCGTCTGCTGGTGGGATGTCACAGACCATGTTCAGCCGTGTGCTCCGCGATGTTTTGGTGGCAATGTTGCTCTTCCTGAACCGGTACATCTATTTCCCTAGACTGCGACGACTCACTGACGTGAAGAGTGACTTTTATGCCCTGGGGAGGATGCCGCATGTCATTGGCTCCATTGATGGGACACATGTGGCTTTGGTACCACCACAGGCCCAGGAGCAGGCCTACAGGAACCGCAAGCACTACCACTCGGTCAATGCACTGGTGGTGTGTCTTGCAGACATGACCATCACACACGTGTGTGCCCGTTTCCCTGGTTCAGCACACGATGCCTTTGTGATGAGGAGTAGTCGCATCCCCAGGATGATGGCACAGATGCAGAACCAGCGTGCCTGGCTTGTCGGTGTGTACTGACTTTGTGCCATTGTGTGTGATCTGATCTGTAGTATTCCGCCCACTTTTCCAAGTCAGCTGATGTGCACTTGTCTGTCCGTAGGTGACTCGGGATACCCCAACATGCCGTGGTTGCTGACACCCCTCAGGAACCCTGTGACACCTGCCCAGATGCGCTACAATGAGGCACATGGTCGGACCAGGAGAGTGATTGAGCGGACCTTTGGTCTCCTGAAGAGCCGCTTCCGCTGCCTGGACAAGACCGGAGGGTCCCTCCCATATGCCCCTGCGAAAGTGTGCAAGATTATCATCGTCTGCTGCATGCTCCACAACCTGGCAGTGCGGAAGGAGTTGCCTCTCATCCAGGATGACGATGACCAACATCCGCCACCTGTGGAGGATCCTGGCCTGGACCACGATGCCAGTGACGATGATGATGATGATGGTGATGGTGATGTCCGCACACAGCTCATCACCAACTTCTTTAGCTGAATGTGAGTATCCTGAGGTGTCATGTCAATGATGTGAGTTGGCATGATGTGTGGGTGGGGCTCTGGCGCTGTTGGAGTGTGTCCATGGGCTACTTGACTGGATGTGTGTTGCGATGTGTGGTTACAGGTGGGCTGTACTCCCCAACAGTGTTGACATGCTAACTTGGTTCTCGGTGGGTATCTTGTAACATGTATTGTGCATGAGTTTTGCTGTTCTGTCCTGTACTGCATTGCTTTTGACTGTGTGTCATTTCTGTCCTTCACAGGGTACTTTCAGATTCGTTTGGTCAACTGTGTCCACCGACGACGTGATTGCACATCCAGGCTGGTAGCTGTTGTGTCCCTACAGGTGATGTGCGCCACACCCATGGACTTCCTTCCGTCTACAGTTGTTGACTGTGTGCCCGCTACCAGGTGGGGTTACCTTGCATCTGTAGTGGTTACGGCATGTTGCTACTGTGTAATAAACCTGTGCTTCACTTAGTGATGTGCGTTGTCTGTGGTCACACATTTGACTGCCATTTGCTTACTGCACCTGTGGGCTACTTGACTACAACTGGGAATGGGTGTGGTGTCTGTGCATTGCACCGTCTTCCCTGGCAACATCAGTGTAGGCAATGAGTCAGATGGCCTAGGTGTGTATGTGTCGTGTAGCCCTGGTGGTGTGTCTCCCTCATGTGTGTCACGTTGCCTGTACTCACATACCTGTGTTGTCCTTGCTGTTGCAGTTCGCATACACAGTGTAATTTTGCAGTTCATCATCCCCATAACAGCACCCACGTTGGAATCACGACAGAGGCAAGTATGGTGTATTAGTGTGTTTATTGTGATACATTTGTGTTAATAGTGCATAGGATGGGTTGTGCTGTACATGAATCTTGCAATCCCAAGTTCCTAGGTGAATTGAAAGTCCGGGTAGACAGGATCCCCAGTATCGGGGCCACAGTTGTCTGACACATTGGTCCAACTCCATGCAATGTGTGGGAGTAGTGTTGCCGTCAACAGGGTGAACAGTCTGTGCACAAAGGCGAACATCCAGAACAGGTTCAGGCTTCCTGGGAGTTGCGCTTGGCCATCGGCCTCTCACTTTTCCCTCCTCGGACGACCCCTCTTCTTGGGGGGGCCCTCAAGTGCAGGCTGCTGCGGTGCAGGGGACTCTCCGCCAGAGTCCTCCTCCCTCCCTGTGGCAGTTGCAGTTTGTTCGGCACCAGATGTTGTTGGCACACAGGGAGGTGTGGACTGGTTGCTGTTCATCTGGCGGAGGCATTGTAAAATGTCCCTGTGCACCGCCGTCATCTCATGCAGTGCATCCCACTTGGACTCCACGCGGGACATGTGTGAGTCCACACGGGACATGTGTGACTCCACGTGGGACATGTGGGAGTCCAAGCGGGCATGATGGGCAGCCTGCTGCTGTTTGATGTCTCTGAGGAGCCCCACTACCTGGCTGAGCTCTCCGGTGCTGGACTGGTAGGCATCAGCTATGCGTACCAGTTGTGGGTCGTCATGCACACCAGCAACGTCTGCAAGCAGCGACCTCTGTCTCCCACCCCTCCCACCACCCCTGCTGACATGTGCAGTGTGTGCAGTGGCACGCACAGATAACCCTGGTCCACCTTGGGGTTGGTGGTGGTGGTGGTGTCCATGGCCCCAGGTTGGTCCAGGGTCACTGTGCTGGTGTTGCTCCTTATTCTGTCCATGTCGGCAGGGATGGTATTCGTGGTGACAGTCGTTGTAGGGGTGGGTGCAGGGAGTGCAGCTGGTGGTCCTGCTGGTGCTGCAGCTGGTGGTCCTGCTGGTGCTGCATGTTGACTTGCACCGGATGTGCCAGGTTGTTCTTCATCGTCCGAGGAGGACAGAGGCTGTACGACGCCAGTGAGCTCGGCATCCTCTTGAGCCTGGGACTGGGACTCCTCAGCGTCTGCTGCTGTGTCCCCATCATCACCTGTTTTTGGGAGACACAAACAATGTATGTCATGTTTCTGCAGGCATCAGTGGTTGACACACATGACAGTTGTGACTGTGCTTCTGGGTGCGGGCCTGTACATTGCATTGTCCTAAGTCGTCACAGTCAGGGGTTGATATTGGTGTGGCACATTGTCCTGCATTATTTGGGCATTTCTATGTATTTTCTGGGGTGTGAACATGGTCTGCATTGCTTGTGTTTGGTTGACAGCCAGACCTCCTTCCCACCCAGCCAGCCAGTCAGTTATCCCACCATGGAACGTGCTTGCGTTGCAGGGAGTGTAAGTTGTCTCTCAGGATGTCAGTCAGTGGTGTCCTGCTGTTTGTTGGTGCACAGTTGGCAGCAGGGCCTTGTGCTCCCCACAGCAGTAGCCAGTGTCAGCCATCTTGTGAGTCCTTCTCCACTCCCTGTGATGTGAGCATGGTTCAGGGTGGTGTTGATGGGCCAGTTGTGAGGCTGAGCAATGTCTGTGACTACGACTCCCATCATGCTATTGCCTCCACCCCCTTCCCAGCATGCCCATGCTTCCTTCCTTTTGACTCTGCTTCCCTGTGGGGTGGGCTGGCTGTGCTGACAGGATGGCTGGGAGTGTTGTCCTGGCAGTTGTTTGGCTAAGAGTTCCAAGAGTGTCCCTGTGCTTCACACAACATAACCCAGGGTGGTGGTGCTTTGTGGGATCTTGTGTTAGGATGGAGGGCATTGCATTCTACCAGGTGGGTACTGTAGAGTTTGTGTTGGGGGGTGTGAGGGGAGGTGCTGGTGACTATAGTCAGTGCTGCAAGTCCCCCTTCCCACCCAGCCAGCCAGATATCCCACCATGGAACGTGCTTGCATTGCAGGGAGTGTAAGTTGTCTCTCAGGATGTCAGTCAGTGGTGTCCTGCTGTTTGTTGGTGCACAGTTGGCAACAGGGCCTTGTGCTCCCCACAGCAGTAGCCAGTGTCAGCCATCTTGTGAGTCCTTCTCCACTCCCTGTGATGTGCGTATGGTTCATGGTGGTGTTGATGGGACAGTTTTGGGGCGGGCAATATGTGTGACTGCGACTCCCATGATGCTATTGGCTACACTGACTTGGCCAGCATACACAGAATTGCTTCCTTTGAGTGGTCTTCACTGTGTGTTGGTGTTGTTGTGGTGGCTACATGTGTGGATGTGTTTGTTAGTTCTATTTGTGCCACTGCCTAGCTGTAGTTGTGGTTGTGTTTGTACATGTGTTGGCACAGTTGGATGTGACTTTTTTGATGGCATGTGTTGTGTTTATCTGACTGACATACACATTTTGGGATGATTCTGTTCTGGTTGCTGTGTGATTGCTATGAGTGCATGGTTTGACTCTCCCCTTGACAGTGATGTGTGTGTGTTTTGTGGCAGTATATTGTGTACATTTGTTGTGTACTCACCAGGCTCTGGGATGTCCTCTAGTCCATATATGCTCACTGGCGGTAGGATGGCCCCCACCTTCTCCTCCCAGGGCCTGAGGTATATTGGCTTGGCAGGAGGGCCACTGCCGGTGTGTTGGCTGTTGATGTAGTCTTGCTTCAGCAGTTTCCGTACCCTCCTGCGCACGTCATACCACCTGTTCTGGATGTCGGTCTTTGTGCGCCGACATGGTGATTGGGCGTTCACCCTGTTGATGATCCTCTCCCACATCTTGGTTTTCTGCGACATGGGGGTCTGTTGGACCAATGTGCCAAACAGCTGTGGCTCTACCCTGAGGATCTCGTCTACCAGGACTTCCAATTCACAATCTAGGAACTTGTGATTCTTCTTGGGGGCATGGTGATGGGTGGTGATGGTGAGTGATGTGTGTGTTGGTGTGCAGGTGAGGGTGTGTGAGTGTGTGTTTTGCTGGGTGTATGTGAGGTAGGTATTTGTTGGTGTGCTGATGGTGTGTGGCTTATGTGAGGGATGAGCTGTGGGTGTGTGGTTGCTTTCTCTTGGGTGCTGGCAGTGGAATGGCATTTGCAAAGGCTCATGGTAGTGATTTGTGTCCTTTATATAGGTGGAGTTGTGGGTGTGTCTTTGTTCTCTGTCCCCACCCCCCAGTATTTATTGGCTTGGTAATTGCTTGTTTGGCCTTTTTTTGGTTGATTTTTCCTTTGTGCTGTTTGTGTATGTTGGAAACGTTCTTGTGACCGAGTCGGACCCTGCATTGGTCTCGTACGGTGTTTTCCGTTTCGTTCACGCTGTGTTTGTGCAGTTTTGTATGCTGCGTACGCGTCGGTCGCGGTGTATTGTGTTGCTTCGGCTCTGTTTTGTATGCGTGTCGGTCGTACGGCTTGTCCTCCGTCCGACTCGGTCGTGGTTTTCGCGCCTTGCATCGTACTTTGCGGTTTGGAGTTAGCGTGTACGTTTCGGTCGGATTTGTTCCGGGTGCGTGTCGGTCGGTTGGATTCGCGTGTTTTTCCGGCTGGATTGCTATTTTCCGTGCGGCTCGGTCGGTCGACTTGGTTTCGTTACGTGTCGGTCGGATTTTTCGCGCCTTGCATCGTACTTGGCGTGTCGGGCGCCACGGGTACGTGTCGGTCGGTATTTTTTCCGGATCCGAGTCGGTCGGTGCTTTTTCCGGCCCGAATCGGAATCGACCCCTCTGTGTCTTGGTAGTGGGAGTTTATATCTTTTTGTGGCATGTAGTTTGCAATAACTGAAAATCACCAGAATTGATTTAAGTTAAGGAGAACGTGGGAACTGGTTAAGTGGGGTCTATTGGATTTTCTAACTGGTTGTGACATGACAATATGAAACAATTGTATAGCTTGAAGTTTTCTGGATTATTTTACCTATGTATTTGTGATGGTATTTTATTTCATTACTCTTTTTTTTCTTTTTTTCCTCTCATCTGGAGTGACACCATTCTAGTATGTGTACTATTGTTTTGAGACTACACTAAATTAACACTCATCTTTAAAAAAAAAAAATGATGTTTGGATTTATTATTTAGGATGTGTTTTAAAAATATTAAATAATGTTAGACATTTTATTAATTTTGAATGTGTTGTACATGTATTCACATTGTGTTTTATTTTAGTGTTAATGTGTATTAATTGTTTTGGATATGTTGTTACTTTAAAATAAAACATATTTTTATGTTGACAGAACATTAAAAATTGAATACATCATTTAATTTGTTCTACATTTTTTGATGTTTACATAGTTAGGGCCTGATTACGACTTTGGTGGTCCCACCTCTGCTGTCATTACAGCATCAGATTTACAGCTGTCTACTAGGAGGTCCGCCTGCCATATTACGATGTTGTCAGTTTCCCGTTTGAAAGACTGCCGGAGCACCACTAACACCAACAGCCTTTTGCAGGCCACTGCGGAATCGATCAGGGAAAAGCAGTTGTCATAGGGTGGTACAGAGAAGTTTCACCGTTGTCCAAATTATGAGTTGGCTTTCTGGCGAGCTGACCGTGTCGGTGGGGCCAGCTGCTTTGTATCGTCATTGTTCTTCCCTTCAGTCATCCATGGGGATCTCTTGCTCAGCTCCCCCTTCACAGCAGCATCTCGACCCTTAAGAAAACAACCCTTTTGGTGCCAAAATCCAGGTAAGTCCGTTTTGCACTATTTACCCATTGACTGGACTGGGTATATATGGTCCAGACTACAGAAATCGGTAGTAGGTATTTTTTCACGTCATGCGTATGTGTACATTCGTTACTTGTGGAGCTAAAATATACACATATTCATCGACAAATATGGAAAAACACTCACTGCCATCAGAAAGACCACCACAGGCCCATAGGGAACATCGTAATGTGGTGGGCGAGGTCTCAGGACCACCGCTGCAGTGGTATGGCAGCAAGCCCACCAAACTTGTAATCAGACCCTTAGTAAAGATGTTGTATAAAATGAAAATGCTGTATTTTATAAATACTTTGGGGCATATTATCAAGACTGGCGATAAAATTATCGCCGTTTTAGCGG
Source organism: Calotriton arnoldi (assembly GCA_963921515.1). Taxonomy (NCBI): domain Eukaryota; kingdom Metazoa; phylum Chordata; class Amphibia; order Caudata; family Salamandridae; genus Calotriton; species Calotriton arnoldi. The sequence continues at coordinate 20,814 of CAWUFW010022510.1, read as the reverse complement.
CAGGAAACTGCCGCTAAAACGGCGATAATGGGCTTGCTAATATGCGTTATAGAATTCCAATAGATGCCCAGGTTAGATGTGCAGGACATCTAACCTGGGCTTCTATTGGAATTCTATAACGCTTATTAGCAAGCCAATTATCGCCGTTTTAGCGGCAGTTTCCTGCCGCTAAAACGGCGATAATTTTATCGCTAGTCTTGCTAATATGCCCCTAAATTTATATATATTAGTATTTATAATTGTAAATAACTTTTTATTGTTTGAGTTTATGTGTTTTTAAATGTATATAATTACATTTCAAATATGTATTGTAAGTTAGATTTTGTGATTGTAACTGTTATTTTTACAAATATAAGTCATGTATTGTTTGTTCAAATATTGAATTGTTTAGATTGAAGTAGAAATAGTACATTTAGACCCATTAGTTTCCAACACCTTCCCCAACATGGTTTAAATCTGAGTGGGAATAATAAATCTAAACCCTTTAGTGCCCAATACCTTGCCAAAAAAGTTTAGATTTAAGTGCATACCACTCGGTCCCCTAACATACTCTGCAGTAATTAAATACTCTGCACAAGAGATATTTGGCTGCACTATTTTCTTAGCACAAAATGCATCCTCACATCCATTTTTGGACGCAAGGGGGCATTTTGCACCAAGAAAATAGCACCAAATGGCCACTCCGCCCCACCACGGAATTCTGTGGAAATGGGCGAAATTTCAGTGTAGTTCTGCGTGATTCCATGGAATCAAACTCCACAAATTCCACCCACCTCTAATGCAAATCCCACAATTTCTTCATGGTCTCAAAGAAAAAGTACAGAATGGACAGATTTACTAACTTTTGGTGCAACACAATACAGCAACCAAAGTTGCTGCACTGCATTGTGTTGTGAAGTAATGACTCAGGAGACTTCAGGTAAGTACGTAGTACTGACTTTTATTAGAGCCAGCAGCGTAACGGACACCTCTCAACTGAACAGGGAGCCAACTATCAGGATCCGAACGTTCACCGATAAACAACACTAGAATCTTATTACAGAACACTTTAGGGCAGGAGAACAGAGGAAACTGAAGTAGGGCTAAAGCATGCATAATAAATACAAAACATGTTCAATACATTGCATCAAAGAGAGAAAGAAATACAGAGGCATATCTTCTGTTTTTTTCTCCCCCTCTGTTGGCGCACATTTGGCTGCCTTGTTCCAATGTATATACCATTGCACCATAGTACAATGGTGTGTGCTTTCTGTCAAGCATCGGTTTGTACTGGATGAGTGCTTCAATACTGTTACTACTTTGTGTGTGCAAAAGGAGAGATGTACACATTAAAGAGAGTGTAACTAAGCGAGGATCTTTGAAGGACACTCTATAAGATGTCTGAATGTTGATGTAACTTCAGGAGGAGGATCTGGGTATTATCTGTATATGTCATACATAATTGTGATTAACATAATCCTTGAGGGACACACAAAAAAAGGGTAGATGGGCAGTTTATGAACAGTCTATAATGGAATCTATGATTCAGGCCTAAGTGTAATCTCTGATACCTTCTTAATATGTGAATTGAAATCTTGGAAATTTGAAGTTCAAAATCCCTGCACAATCTAAATCAGAATAGGTGCAAAAGGAAAAAATTGAGGCATTAGGCAGAGAGTAAATGAAGATTGTCCTTAACTGTTCTTAGCGTCACAAAAGACCTACATACAGTTGCCTCTATTTTTCTTTTGGAAAAACTAGTAGCTCAAGTGTAAATATCCTACTATTCACATTCACTTTTGCCGCACCCAGGACCCTAAGGCCCTGTTAGAAAATACATGATTTTTGTTATGCTCCCCTACGTTTTAGAACTCAGTGCAATATGACGCTGCTAAAGTGTGTCACAACACATTTGATTTCCTTGTAAAGCATGTATCGCACATTGTTGTCGCCTAATTTGCTTATTTGTCTTACAGTAAGGGCACGGTATAAGCGGCAATAGGTACTTATCGCACACACATTTATGAAAAGGTGTACAGCTAAGGGCTGCAATATTGTGCTCAGGCTGGTCTGCAGTTTGAAAGAGTGTCACCTGGCAAAGAAGGTACCTCTGATGCTTAAATATTAGTTACATCAACCCTGTTGTATGCACTGTGAGCCCACAGATTTGGGAGCTTAATATATAAAGAAGGGCATGCTCGATATAAGAAACAGTATGGTCCAACATAAATAGCTCCAAAATGCACTTTGTCACTGGTTGGTAAAGCTACATTTTGAATGAGCAGGCCTAGCTAAGAATATAATCACTTTTTTCCTGAAATGTTTTGGGAAAAATCCTGAAGAGTTGTTTTCTATGCAGTTGTCTAAGAGTAATTCAATGTCCTATTGCTACCAACTAATGTTCGACTGACTATTTTTGCTGACAAACGACATAAGTTCAAGCCCTGATGAAGTCCATATACCTGGACGAAATGCGTCGGCTGTCTGGCTGTTGTTCTTTAACGAAAAAAGAAGAATAAGGTTTTCACTTGATAACCACAATGGACGGACTGAGATTCTCTGCTTCATTGTTTGTGGTGCACTCCACATTGGTTACAAAATTTAACATTGGTCTTGGAGACTGCCCCTTGGGAGCAGCAGGGGCAGTGGAAGTGCACACTATCTGAGTCATTTGGCTCAGAACTTCGGACTTCTTTTTTTGGGGGATTGTTTTGTGTGGAGGAGCGACACATCTTTGGTGTGTAGGGTCGGCTTGCTGTTCCACCTCGGAGACCAAATAAATTAATGCTTTGGTTTCACAGGATGTTTAATCCTAATGCTGTTCAGAAGTCTACAGTGTAATACATTATTGCCCACTGAAACACATTATTGAAAGCATGACTAGCTCTTATTGCTGATCTATAAGAACTAACTAAAATTTGCATTATATTAACTATAAAGCACCGACGAATACTGATAATAGGAGGGCTCTCCCTTTTTTCAATGTATCAAGAGAGGTTCTCAGTATTGTTTTTACAAGGCTAACTAAACAGAGGAAATACGTTGATGTACAAATTTTCAACATGCATGTATTTAATAAAAGTCAGATTTTCCCTTCAATTGAAGCTTACTATTATTTGTGGAGGTCCATAAGAAGGCTCTGCCCCTCATCCAATACTTCTGAACATCTCAATGCCAGCAATGGTTGAATTTAAGCTGTTCAAATGTATTGACCATCATTGACTTCATCTTTGATGTTGAAGTGCATGATTGCATTTCTGAATGCCACTACGAGGCAAGGTGGATGCTGGAGAGTGAAGGTGTCCTCAACCAGTGCTTAATTTGAGCCATTGGTTTGTGATTGGGGCCACCGGAACTCTTTTTTGGGGACCAGCACTTATTTTTCCTCATCAGACATTTCCAAAGAGCAAGAGAGGGAAACCACACAAAGTGAAAAGCAGGAGGAAGAAAGAGAGGGAAAAACCATAACAAAGGGAGAAAGCAGGGGCCTGCAGGAGTGAGATAACGTAAAAGGGAGTGTCAGGCAGTAGATCAATGAGGCCTGGGATGGATTGAAGACTATTCAGCCATGGGTTTTGGTATGCAGTATTTAATAGCACCCGACAAGCTTCTGAGCAGAGCTTTGGGCACTGGCACTCTTCCTTTCACAAATTAAGCACTGCCTCAGACGCATCCTTTCTGCAGAACATGGTGTCCATTACTCTTCATGTGGACACAGTGGATAGTACCTTTTAAACCAGGTACTGTTTGGGTCAGAAACATGCACTTAATTTACTAATGATTATTGCTGGAACATGTTTATTAGCTGCCTTGTTATAGTTTAAGTTGGCGCACCCTTGCATAATGTTTATATGTGTAGTTTGTTTATGGTGTAAAACGGTCCTGTATAAAATGTAACAATACTTCATAGTACTGAATATATTCATTTCAATTAATCTTTATTTGATTATATATATCATAATAATAAAAGATAAAAAAAATGTAGATAAAAGCCACATTAAAACGTTAAAAAGCCTTAATAAACACGATACAGCACAATTCATAAATTAAAAATGTATGAGCATTTAAGAACTTTATAAAATTTTTATAAAATTTTACAACCCAGCCTAACCTAGTCAACTAGGCACACATTATTTTGTTCCTGTGTAAGGCACCTGTTAAATAACAAGTAACTGCCAACATCACCTGCTGATCCGATAATAGCTGTAATTATAAAAAGGCAGGGCAAAACTGAGCAAACCCCTCACTTTTAAACGTGGTAATAAATACCTTCTACGTAAAAATTCATAATATTTACAGAATAAAACCAAATGTATCAAGGTCTGGGGTGAACTGTCATCACAAGGGCAGGTTAAAAGAGCATGGGGATTGAAGTGGCCCAGAGGGAAACAGATCATTGTACGTATAGAACCCAGACGAAATTTAGTAAGCAGCGTTCTCTTCCGGGGATGTTTGACTGCTGTGAGATAGGGTTCAACACAAACAACGGATTTCAGCAGTAAATAAGATCTGTTTGAGTTTTTCTCAAGTGCTCAGGCTTCCCTGTCATCTTTAAACTTATTTAAAATTTGTTCCTTAAAGAGACCACGGTCACCCTTTTTAAGTAGATATGGTCAGTTAAATATATACATGCAGTCTAGAGAACGTGCAAATCATTTTATATATTTAATCTACTGTATCTTATGGCCATACGTGCATTCCATGCAATCCTCAATCACGCTCCTGTTGAACCCCAGTCTCCAATCTACCCAAACAGATATCCAGAGTAACAGTGAGGTCAATTTCACCTGATCCTCCACATAATTACAACCCAGTTCCTCATGGACTGCAAACGAGGAGCTGTTTGGGCCCAGCCCCAAAAGTTTTCTACAGAAACGGTCCTCTTCAAGCTGGATCATCCTACCCCTACGGTACCCCCAAATGGCTGCACCATATGTAAGGACTGGGAGACATTTCATTCTGTATATTTGCAACAGGGGCAAGATGGGTTTATGACCCACCGACAGTGAAAATCTAAACAAGGCACAGCAGGCTTGTGTGAACTTGGAGCAGCAACTGGAAATGCAAGAAAGCCAGTTGTTTTGATGGTCAAATGATACCCCCAGGTAGGGAAAGGTGGAAACCCTAGTTATTTTTTGCCCTTTGATATCCATATTCCGTCTCCTAGCGTTCTTCCTCCTGCAGACCATATAATGGGTCTTTGAGATGTTTGTATCTAGGTCCAGATAATCCATGAACTCCACAAACTTATTAACCAGAAGTTTTAACGCGTTTGCTGTTCGGGCTATCAGTACGGCATTGTCGGCGTATAGCAGGGTAGGCACACTGACAGACTTTACCCTAGGCAGGTCAACCCCATTTTCACCCAAGTAGTTATTCAGGCTATTAATATATAATAAAAACAATATTGGAGTCAACACACATCCCTGCATAACCCCCCTGTGGGAGACTAAAAGATTCAGTTGTCTACCCCTCTGTGCTGTATCTAACGCAGGCATTTACTTCCGCATGTAAAGCTCTAAGAAAAGCAATCACGTGGGCTGACAGTCCCATTTCCCCAAGGATATCCCAGACCTTGGATCTAATCACTCGGTCGAAGGGACTACTGAGGTCCATAAAGGCAAGAAAAATAGACACCTGCTTTGCCACAACATACTTCCCTGTGATAAGGTTAAGGTTCAGGCACTGTTCCAGTGTGCTCACCCCTTCCCTGAATCCATATTGGACTGGGCAGATATTATTTGCCTGGGCCCAAGCTTCCACTTGCTGAAGGACTATACGCCCAACCACCTTTACCACTGAACTTAACAGGGAGATTGGTCTATAGCAGGCGCGGTCCTGCCTATTCCCCTTCTTGAACACAGGAACTATGGTGGCAGATTTCCAAGTCAGCGGTAGGCCTAGCTGGGTCACGGCTAACCCTGGGTGGGTAACTCAGCTCCGCCAGCGGATTGCGTAGATTTGCCTACTCCACGCTTCGCTGCTAACGCAGAGGTAGGAAAAAACTCTGCCTCAGTGGCGGAGCGGCGTTATCCGCTCCCTCTCCCCTCCCAAATGATTTAAAAATGAAAAAAGAAGGCACTTACCTGCGTGCCTGCTGCCTCCCCTGCCTGGCCGCTCTCCTTCCTACTCCTCGCGTCCTTCTTCAATGAAAAAAACACTACGTTGTATGTCTTGCGCATGCCAGGTTTAGAGGATACCTAGTATTATCTCACCAACTGATTTTAGTAATTTAAAATTGGATTCTTGACTTCAACCCTCACGCCTCACCTTTTAGTGTACTGCTAGACTAAATATTGGTCTGATGGTTTGATCAACTTTCATGCTGAATAGCAGATGACAACTTATTATATCTGAAAATACACTGCCCATATAGCCTTCTCCTATTCTGGGCAATTCCTAAAGGTTTCTTTCTCCTTCTTACTTGAATATATCTTAAATCTATGAAAGCAATACTGAATATTGGTGAGCCACTTCTACACAGATGACTTCTTACCAGGTCTCAAACAGTCCTCCTGAATGACCTCTATACCCTGTAGTGTTGCCGGCCTACTGATGTATGTATGTATATATGTATGTATGTATGTATGTATGTATGTATGTATGTATAATGGTAATGTTATAGTAAAAACCTAGCCAAAAGGCAGTGGAGCTCTGTAAAGGGTCAAAGACAAGTTTAAAGTCAACGTGTTATAGGAGAGGTAGCTGAACTGCAGACAGTTAATGCATTGTGATGTAGTTTTCTTTAAAAAAGTGAGTTTTCAACACTTTCCTAAATTGGAGTAGCACTGGTGAGGTCTTGATGGATACAAGGATGCTGTTCCAAATCTAGCATGCAAAACTGAATGCTGTCTTTTTTCAATTTGTTTACAATTCTTTGCCTCCAGTTTGATGGTGTTCTGGCTGTAGATGGAGAGCTTGGCTTGTCTGCAAGATAACTTTGGGTGCTGGTAGTGATGTCTTTCTAAATGATGCAGCTGGGTCCGAAGATGGTGCAGGTCAGGAAGAGGAGCGAATGGAGTTCCACTAGCATGGGCATGATGTGATAATGTTTTTCAGGCCGTAGATGAGATACACTGTTGCATGTAGGATGCCATAAAAGTGTGCTATCATGAAGTCTCGTAGAGCATGGAGCAGGGATTTACTACCATACAGAGTCAAGAGTACACAAGCCTGAACAGAAGTTCGGAATTTTCTTTCTGGAAGAATCTGTTTATTTCTCTCTTCAGAAGAGAGAACAGGTCCCACACCATCTTCGTTTTTTGACTAAGTGTTCCTTAGGGTGAGGTTGGTGTCCAGGGTAAGTTTAAATGAATTCACATTTGGAGAAATGTGGGGTCGAAGCTGTGAAGCTTTATATAACTTCAGAAGGTTTGTGCAGTTTCTTGTTTTTTGTTCTTGGCAAAAAAAGGAATTCTGTTTCGGTTGGATTGAACTTCAGTTAAGCACAGGACATCCAGGTCTAGATGATGAGCAAGCAGTGTTTCAGAAGTTTGATTTGTAAAGGAGATGAGACTTTCAAGTAGAGTTGTGTATCATTGGCATATTCTTAAATGTTTGTGCTGTTATCTGTGAGTAGAGTACCAAGGGTCTCCATGTAGAGGTTGAAGATGACAGGAAACAGTTTAGAACCCTAGGGGACTCCGCAGGTGGTAGTGACTTTCTGGGACCTGGAGATGCCATGTGGAAAAACCTGTGTCGGGTGGAAAGTAAGGTGAAGAACTAGTGCAAATGAATTAAATTCAGGACTCCAGGGTGAGCTTGAGGGTTGTATAGTTTTTTTTTTAATAAACTTTAATTACCAGTTTCAATAATAAACACAATATCTTGACCAGCTCAAAATACAGTAAAAAATGCACCTTGATACAGTATTCGACAGATATATCTGTTACACATGAGACAGAGCTCCGACTGGCTTCTTTGATCTTTGCCCAACATCACATTTTATACATAGTAGTTCGCCCAGATTAAGTGCAATCTTGTCATCTTACGCTTGTATCGCGATTAAATCACAGTCCAAAGTCGTGTACCCGCTTAAATTGGCGTATCCCTTCTGTGTATGTGTATAAACAGTAAACCAATATTCAGCCAATACCTGCCGGCACAATCCCACTATTAGGCCTCATATTAGACTGTGATGGTGTTGTGGCTGTGTATTGCTTAAAAGGACCCCAGATAGCCCGGAGACGGGATTTACTGGGCAACATAGACGCATAGAGATCATAATTGTATTGGCAATATGCGAGACTTCGCAGCCAGACCTTGCACTGCGGAACCGCCCTCCGCCCCCATTTGAGTGCAATCTCCCTTTTTGCCAACAGTAGTCCCAGCGCTGTGAACTTTCGGACCGGTTTGGGGATGTTAAGATCATATCCCAGTAAGGCTATGGCTGGTGCAGGGTCTATGTCAAAACCAATCATGTCACCCAATGTGTGGATTATTTTGCTCCAGTATTTACCTATTTTGGGACAAGTCCATGCCAGGTGCGCAAAGTCTGCATGTGGGGCTCTACATTTAAGGCAGCAGTGGGGCCTGTCCGGATCTATTTTGTGTGACAGTTCAGATGTGATGTAGATTTGCCGTATAAATTTGAAGTGGAGAAGCTTATGTCTGCTATTCAAGGACACCTCCTTAGTTTGTGAACAGCATGCGGCCCATTGATCATCAGTCATAGGGTGGCCTGGGTCTGCCTCCCACATGGCCCAAATCTTGGTGTCGTGGACCTTGAACCATCTCTATGCAGTCCCTGTACAATTTAGACACCAAGTGTTCCCCCGTACTACTGTCTAATATTATGGACAGGGGGGTTAGAGAATCGGGTTCAATGGGGAAGCCGGGAAGATTGGCTTTTAAAGCTGCCCGCATGCGGGCAAGCACAAACCTGTCCATAAATGAGGCCTCTGGAAATTTGTCCCTGTCAGAGATCGAGAAAACGTGGCTTCCTATATAAAGGTCGCCTATTTTTTTCACGGCAAACCTATTAAGCGTGCGTTGCACTGTCCTTTCCCCTGTAATTGGAATCCGTTGCTGATTTGGAAGCGGTGGGCTCGGGGAGTACATAGTGGGAGAACCCAGCACCCTGAGCAGTTTGCACCAGGCCCAACTGGTAGTGGATACCGTTTGGATATCTAAGGGATCACGCGGGAACCCCTGTGGTAGCACCGTGCCCAAGGAATCTGGGAGTACGAGATCTGCTTCAGGCCTCAGGAAAGGGATTCTAGCGTCCGGGTGAAACCAGGAGTGCGCATATCCACATTGCGCAGTCAAATAATATAACTGAAAGTTAGGAACTCCCAATCCTCCCCTGTGGTATGGGAGAGTCATGACTTCCCAGCGGACCCTGGGGCGCTTTCCCCCCCAAGTCAGCCGAATAAGGTGGGTGTTAATGGTCTGGAAAAACCGGTTTGTGAGAGGGATGGGTATGTTATTGAATAAATACAAGAACTTCGGCTGGACAATCATTTTGATTAGTGCTACGTGCCCAGTCATTGAAAGCGAAGCCTAATCCACCTCTCCACCTGCCGCTCTAAATTGTGTATTGCCGTGCCATAATTCAATAATAATATCTCGTTTGTGTTTAAGTGTATTTTTATCCCTAAATACTTAACAGAATCAGAGCACCAGGTGAGTGGATACTCACATTCCCATCGGATGGTAGCCGTAGTGAGGGGGAATATCACAGACTTGTGCCAATTTATTCCGAGACCTTGCCAAACCGAACTATTTCTCCGACCAAGGGGGCCAAATTAGTCTGGGGGTCCCTAACATATAATAATACGTCATCTGCATAGAGTGACACCAATAAAGGCCCAGTGTTGAACTGGAGCCTTCGTTCGAGATGGCGTTCCTGAAACTGTCTAATGAGTGGGTCCAATGCCAATATGAAAAGTAGTGGAGACAGAGGGCAGCCCTGCCGGGTGCTTCGAGATAATGTAAAGGAGCGTGAGAGCATTCCATTTACACACAGTCGAGCGGAGGGAGCCGAGTAAAGCAACGCAGTTAGGTTGATGAAACCAAAGGGCATTCCCAGTCGACGCATAACCGTCCATATAAAGGGCCACTCTAGAGAATCAAAAGCTTTCTCCGCGTCTAATAGCACAGACGCCTCAGGAACCGCCGAATTGATGCGATGGAGGACTGCAAAGAGAGTGCGAAGGTTTAGAGAGGTGGATCTGTGGGGGACAAATCCCGACTGGACTGGGGATATTATTTTATCTAACAGGAGGGCAAGGCGCGTTGAAATCGTCTTTGCCAGGATTTTATAATTAAAGTTTAACAATGATAGCGGCCGATATGACCCGCATTGTAATGGGTCTTTGCCAGGCTTGGGCAACAGCATGATAACTGCCTCCCGTAGAGTAGGCGGAAGCAAATTACGTTCTAAGGATTCATGGTAGACCTCCAAAAGTTTAGGAGCCGGTATATCTTTGTAGCGTTTGTAGAAATCGCCCGTGAAGCCATCTAGGCCAGGGGCGGAGGCACCATTTAAAGCGTCTATCGCGTCTGCTATCTCTTCCTGTGAGAAAGGTTCAGCAAGGAAATCTTGCATGTATTTGTCCATATATACAAGAGCGATTTCATTAAAATAGTCTATGCGCGCCTCCGGGGAATGTACTATTTTAGATTTGTAGAGTTCCTCATAGTACGTTAAAAGCGTGTCTCGAATATCTACCGTGTCCGTTAACAGGAGTCCTGAATGTGAGAGTTGAGAGCCGAGATGTAGTACTTAGAGTATGATGGTCTCAATAGCTGAGCCAGCGTGCGCCCCGGCCTTTCGCCCTCGCCATACTTGTGTGCAACCGCGTATTTACTGAGGAAGTGGGTTTCACTTTCCGCCACTTCACGAAATACCAGTAGCAGCGCCAATCGGCGCTGTTCGCCGTCGGCGGCGTCTGGGGAGTCAAGCATGGAGGCCTCTAGGGTAGTAAGTTGCTGCTCTATATTAGCCAAAGTTTTTCTCAAGTCCCTCAGAATACCTGCATGTTTAGAGAGGATTACCCCCTTATGTACGCCTTGAAGGCGTCCCAAAGTGTCGCCCACGTGTCTACTGACCCTGTGTTCAGTTCAAAATAGTCTTCAATTGCTTCCCTGATTGCATTGTCGAATAAGTCATCGTTTAGCGCCCTGCTCGGAAACCGCCACTGGCGTTCACGTCCCTCCAGCCTGGGGATGCGAAGTGTTAGCAATACGGGAGAGTGGTCAGAATAAGTGCGAGGGAGGATGTGCAATTTGCTTTGCCATATGTGAGGGATCGGGGCAAGCAACTAGAAATCCAGTCTGGTCCAAGTATCATGCTGGGATGAGTAGTGGGTGTAACCCGGAGTTGTTGGATTGTGGACCCTCCAGGCATCTGCGAGCTGTAATGTCTCGCATATGTCCATCAGTGCCCTGCGTGCCCGGGGTTTTGTATCTGCCATCCGAGAGGAACAGTCTATGTTATGGTCTAAAAGTAAATTGAAATCCCCCCCCCAGTATCACATTACCCGTACTCATCCGTAAAATGTGAGTGTCTAATTCCTGGAAAAATTCAGGGCTGTCAACATTTGGGGCATAGACACATACTAGAGTTACCATGTCACCCATCAGTTTCCCTGCAACTATTATATACCGCCCTTCCTGATCAGTATGGCAGCAAGTCAGTGAAAAAAGAAGACTCTTGTGAATAAGTATTGCTGTTCCACGAGCATAGGTGCTGTAATTTGAGAAATAACGGTGCGCACCCCAGCCGGCTGCAAAGCGTGTGTTGTCAGTCCTCGGTAAGTGCGTCTCCAGTATGAAAGCTATGTCTACTTTGTGCCTTTGTAAATAATGGACAACAGCTCTGCATTTTTTAGGGTTATTGAGTCCCCTAACATTCCAGGTGACGAAAGACAGATATGAATGGGCAGCTAAGTCAGGGGCTGTCGTCATGTGCAACCTGTAGCGTAATCATGAGTGTGAACTGTGTAATGCAACTCTGTAATGCTACTGTGACTAGAGCTGGTACAGGAATAACAGCTAACAAGTCGGGAATGTCCCCCAGCCCCCTCCCAGCCTCACATCCCAGCACGTAAGGCAATATCCCAATAAACAATAACCTAATGCATCCTGGATATTCCCTATTCATAAACAACAGGGTCAATAATTGATGCATTTAAAAGTGAGAAAACAACATTGTGCTACGTACCTAGGGGGGGAGCAACGCTCCAAGTGGGCCCAGCATTGTATAAACAATAAAATAAAAAATACAGTCATGCTGCCTAAGTTGAGAGGACCTGAACTATCAGGAGGTATGGTTAATCTTCATCTGTGGTCAAGAGGGCATTGACAATGATGTGTAAGATAATGGTCTCCAAGGTGCAGGTTAGTTTGAAGACAGACTCATTGTTGTGAATGAAATGGTTAGCACTGATGTGATTTTGGTGTAGACTACAGACTGCTTTTCCAATGATCTTGTCAATGTATGTTAAGTGAGTAAGGTAGTTAGCAAGGTCATGACCATTTCATGTAGGTTTCTTTAGCAGTTGATTCAATAGATAGTTACTATGCAATTTTTGAGATTATTGAATACCATAAGATCAGAACTTGTGATTTTCATCATTTTTTAAGCATTTCCTTAAAACATTTTCTCTGTTTCTAATAAGTATTTGTTTAAATCTTTATGGTCTTTATTTATTTATGGTTTGATTGTCTTATGTATACTCCCCGGTCTCTAAATAGTAACCTTTGTGTGCATCCATGCTACCAAATAATCATCGTTATTCTTTCCCCTGGGTCAACAATGTTAGTTGCCAGGAGGATTCTTCACTACTCCCTGATGATACTTTTGCAATGAAAAATGCACAGAATTTAACTCTTATTTTTATCTCTTTTTCAGTGAATGTAATGACTCTGATGAGAACAGGTTTACTGCTTCTCTTCAATTCCACTGTGGAGCGTGACACAGAATTCTTCCTGATTGGATTTCCAGGTTTACAGCAATGGCAGCAGTGGTTCTCTATCCCTCTTACTTTTTTCTTTCTTCTAGCTGTGATGGCCAATATTACTCTTATCACAACAGTTTACCGGGAGCAGAAACTCCATCAACCAATGTACTATTTCCTGTGCAATCTCAGCCTCATAGATCTTACTCTTAGCATAGGTTTGACCCCAAATCTTCTTGCCATCCTTTTGTTTAATGCACGCTCTATTAGTATGGCTGGATGCTTCACTCAAATGTTCTTTGGTCATTGGCTGTTTTTAGCAGAGTCAGGAGTACTTGCTGCCATGGCTTCTGACCGCTATATTGCCATCTGCAGTCCTCTAAGGTATACATCAATTCTCAATAACAGACTTGTGGTAAAGATTATGGTGATAATATCTGGAAGGGCTTTTTTCTTTGCTCTGCCTGTGCCCCTCCTTGCTGCTCGTCTACACTACTGCTCTGATCACATTATCAAACACAGCTACTGTAACAACATTGCTGTCACAAAACTTGCATGTGACGACATAAGTTTAAATAGCATTTATCAAATGACTGTGCTTAATCTAATGTTAGGCGGAGACTTTTCGCTCATCTTTCTGTCCTATTGCCTGATCCTTCGGGCTGTGCTAAAGCTCCATGTAGAAGGAGCCCTTGGAAAGGCCCTAAGCACATGCAGCTCCCTTATCATAATTATTCTAATTTTCTATTCAATTATAATAGTGTTGGGTATAACACACCATTCAGAAAATGACATCATGACATGCATAGCAATAGTGCTCAATGTTTTCCTAATCATTGTGCCACCAGCGATGAATCCTATTATTTACGCAGTTAGAAACAAGGATTTTCATGACAGGTTAATAAAGCAGTTTAGCATTAGATGCGGTGGGTAGACTACAAGCCTCAAAACAGACATCTTATAACGCAACAATAATTAATAATTAACAAATTGCTAAACTGTAAACTAAACATATATAACAAATATTACTTGAACAATTGCTAAACATTTGAGAAATACACATTTTCTCCTTATGCTTCAGTTTCCATATCTGATAAATTACCAGCACCTAAAACATCACTCACTCACTCATAAAGGCACTTATAAACTTACTTATACAATCACTTACTCGTTCACTCACTCCTTCCCTTATTGACTGACACCTTCCCTTATTGACTGACACCTTCACTCATACGTTTGCTCACTCATTCCTTTTTTCACTCAATTTTTTCAGCATCACAGCTGATCTCCTGTATGGATACTAGTGAGTTTGCTAGTTGACTTGGTGTTCCTGCCTCCAGCCGAGACTATTACATGTTCTTTTGTGTGAGCAAGATCCCCCTACACTAGGGGAACAAAACTAGTGCTTAACTGTAGAGAGTGGACCCTATGCAATGTAGTTCACCATATTGCGTGCATGCTCACTGTATCTGGAAGAAATGGTTGTTCTCTGCTTTGTCACCCTTAACAATAGTCGCACCTCTTATCCCACCCCCTTCTCCATTGTATCTCATTGACGTTATCATCACTAAACTCCTTCAGGAAGAGATTTATGGGGGGGTGGATGTGCTTCCGGCTGTGCTTACCGGCAGGTTTTAACTTAGGGGCCAATTTATTTTATGATGGGCAGAGTTTACCCAGTGAGGGCTATGGAGTAAATTACTCTGTCGACTTGACGGAGTAATCAACACCTGACAGATTTAGAAATGACCACCAAGCCATCAGTCATTTCTGAAGTATTGTCAGGCACTCCTTCAATGTTTTTTACGTTTGATGCATGTATCGATCAACATGATGGACTCCTCCATCAAACATATTTGTTTTTATTTTCAAAAAATGTTTTTTTTACCCCCCTTCATCATTGGAGTAATCTCCCATGGCAAAGGGGCATATTTAATTTTTTACTGCCCCTTACCATCAGGGTTTGACTGGCAGTGATGAGCAGTGAAAAATGGCTATATGTCCACCCATCTATTGCCAAACAATTGAATGCTGAATTTATATGCGGGTGGATCATTATATTGGCGGCTATCATACCCTGTCTCCGTTGTGACAGGGTATGTTTACATACAATATATAAATCAGGCACTTTATCTGCTGGGTAGTGGAAGCTATCCAAGTCACTTTAATATGAAGGAGAAGGGTGTTGTTTATAATTCCTTGCGTTCCAAACTTGTCATGTGCAGCATCCTTCTATATCTAGTTGGCAGACACAGTATGCATAACGAGCCTCTATACATCTTAAATGGTCCATGTGTGTGCCAGGGCACATTTTTAAATATCTTATCAGCCACTTTTCTGCACATCTCACCAGTCCAGACATGTTTCAAGTAACCA
The DNA here is from genome assembly GCA_963921515.1 of Calotriton arnoldi. Lineage (NCBI taxonomy): Eukaryota > Metazoa > Chordata > Amphibia > Caudata > Salamandridae > Calotriton > Calotriton arnoldi. The sequence goes on along the minus strand of CAWUFW010022510.1, from coordinate 5,557 downwards.
CCTTAAAAAAAACTCGCTTTTTTTTGTTGACAATCCCAATCCACTTCAGTATGTGCAGTGTCCAATAATCCCACAAACTTCACGGTTCACTGTTTTGCAGAAGAATGCCTGATACAGCTTCCTTTCTGAATCATGGTTGCAATGCGTGATCAAGATGTATCATGTTATGATATGTTAAGTCAGAGTAATTTTTTATATTATGTTGTTATGTAGTCCTATGTAATATGTTATGTCCGCATTGGATATTTTGAATGATGTCATGTTATGTACATCATGTTATTGCTAGGCTGTACATAGGTTTGAAAGCATTTCTTTGAGAAGCATCTTTGAACACAAGCCTTTGGCACTCAATAACTTGTATGCCCTGCAGGAGTTAGAAAACAAGGCAATTCTAAAGTCAAAATGTACTAAAAAGTGAAGATGTCATTATAAACACATGTACAAGGATGAACACCGGGAAAAGCATTTGCAATTCATTTGTCTTGTTGAATTGCTTAAAAACAAGTCAATAACATATCTTCAAAATCAATTGCAAAATAAACATTGCAAAGCCACTATGCTTATTGTTTTAAATTCAAAGGGGCCTATTTATGAGAATTTCATGCAGTGCAGCGTAGCAAGTCATCTTGCTGTGCCACCCTGCATGTCAAGGAAAGGACAGGAATATGCTGTATTTAAGGCAATATGGAGCATTCCTACCTTTTCCCCTGCGCTGGCGCCCTTTTGGCAGCCTAGCGTCAACTCGGGCACCCTTGCACCATGCAGGATTGTTTTTGTGAAGGAAGGGGCACCTTCCTGCACAAAAACAATCGTGAGAGGCATATTGCTCTTTCTGTGTGTGCTGCATACAAATAGGGAGTGACGAGAAGAAACAATGATATTTCCCGTTTGTTACACCTCTCCTGAGAAGGCAGATCTTTTTGGAGCATTCTCAGGTCTACCGGCTCTGGTAAATCTGGGAATGCGTCAAAAACTATGGGACTTGTGTGGGAACACCCACACAATGCCCATAGAATGCTTTCCCAGGGCATAGTAAGGCAACAAAGCGATTTGGACTGTGTTGTCTTAGTCCAGATTTATGGAGCCACTCTAGGCTATGGGAAGTGGCCTTGCATGGCTTCATAAATCTGACTTAAGGTTTGCATCGCACTTGCACCAGTGATGCAAACCAGCTTGTAAATAGAGCCCAAAGTGGTTCACTGATTGGTACATTTATATGCTTGGTTCTCTAGGGGTCTAAGTGGGTGGATGAACGAGAGAATGAGTTATCAGTTAATGCATGGACAGTATACGATATTGTCATCAACAATGTAATTTCAGATGCTGTATTGATGTTATCAATGGTGTCATAGAACATGGCATAGTGATATAATGTTTGATTAAATTAGCAGTGCATGGAGAGGAAATGAGTTATAGTTATTTGAGATAACTATAAGTGGTGAATTTCAGTGATTTTGCTAGTTTAAAATAGTATGTTTTAATTGACATTTTCACCTATGGCATCCCATTAACCTTTGTTTTTTCACCATGTAACTTCTAAGGTTTTTTAACATAAAGTAAGATGTCTATTGCCATGCGATGTCCATTGCCCCCCCCATATGTACCTAACTCCCACTGCACAAGCCTTCAGCTAAGTGCAGCTGGGGTTTGGGCTCAGGGTGCGTGCAAACCCACAGGCACCCAGTCTCCACCGCCAGGCCCTGCAACCAACCCCCCAGTGCTGTGCATGGCTGACTATGTCATGTAAAAATATAAAGGAAGTCATTTTAAGCAAGGCAATTCTACTGGTTTCGCAAAGTGTCAGAACACCACAATATACAGCTGCGGGCCTGCTGGCTTTATCAAGGTTTCATGTATATGCACTTCGCTTGTGGATAGGTGAGCTGCTAAAGATTACATGTATATATTACTTTTCTCTGGGGGCAAAAAGGACGCTGTATTAATAGCAGCAGGTGTTATGTGGTTGAACTTCCCTATGGTTAATCTCGCACATCTTTTGGTGTTTTATTTCACTCTGGTGAAAAGCTTGAATCCTGTTATGCATTCTTTTTATTCAACCTATATGCACTTATGCACTTGCGGAATACGGTATATACCTGTAAAACCTAAAATACTGAATAATGGCTCAATTTAAAGAAATGATTTAGCTAGAACTATAGAAGGATTAAGGGGCTCATTACGATGGCGGGCGGAAGCACAACCGCCGTGCTGGCGGATGCAAAAACCACCAGTTACCGCCGGCACGCAGCAGACCACACGCCCGCCCAATTACGATGCGAAAAGTAGGCCAAACACCGCCGGCAAGCCAGCAACACCGTTCGCCATCAAAGTGCGCCCGTACACGTAGCGGCGCAGCCCAATTGACACACACCGTCCGACGAAACACGTCCCGCCCGGCGTATAAATTACGATGCCGCAAACAAACGGCTCCCACGAACAAGAGATACCGTACGACAAACCGAAGCGGTAACACGGACGCCGAGCACGGACAACGAAGAAGCGGCTCCCCGAGCATGAATCCAGCACTGCAGGCCCTCCCCATGCTCCTGCTGATGCACCACCAAGGACGCAACGTACCGCGGAGACGCAGGTAGGCACACACACAACAAGTGCACGCAAACAGCGCACACAGTGCAAGGGCGGAAAAAGCGGACAACCCCCCACCAGCGCGTGTACACTACACATCCACCATTGCATCCACATATGACACACAGGCCAAATCGTAAAATCGCGTAACACATGTGTACACACCACCTGGGACTAGGAACCAACGACCCCGTCACGGCCCCAAAGCGGCGATGACGCCGCCACACATGCGCACAACGCAGAGGCCAACCGCAGCGCCATGCATGCGTCGCACACAGACACAGGGACACAACCAAGCAGCACACACATCAGCCCCACCCAGAACGCACATGACACGTGACAGGCCTGCCACAGACATGTCCCCAACGCCCAATTCACGGACAACACCCAACGCCACACAACCGACGCACACATGTCAGTGAAGTCACGCAACAGCAGGACACACCCCAGTGTAACAAACATGGCGTAGCACACAGCGGCGGCAACACCAACTAGGAGAAGCAGGTCCCCTTCGGGAAGAGGAACGCCAGTACCACACTGAAACACCCATACCACCCTGCACATATGAACAAGACATATAAAACGGAACACCAAAGAGCCCGGGGACCGACAACAGGTGGCCCAAGAATAACATTCACACACAAGGCCCAAGGCAGCGCGGAAAGGCAGCCTGCCGCCCACACAAGGGAGAGCAGACAGCACTGAATGACCTTCCATTCCAACTCCGAAACCACAGCCCTACCAAAGAAGCCGGTGAATACAGCCATTGTCCAAGAAAAAGACCAACACAGGCATGCCGAGGAGACCGACCACAGGGCAGATAGCGCATATCACAGAAGCACACAACGGACGGGGAAGAAAAAAGAAAACACTCCCTCATGTCGGCCACATGCAAGTTAATTGGAAGGAGTCACACATCACTGACCTTGAACTGTCTGAGAAGCATGTGGGATGAGGGCCCGTGTCCTCCAAACAAGCCAACAGAACACAAGTCCTGTCTCCCTACGACTACACAGAGCTCACAGCAACCTCGGAGCGTGCACATTGCAGACTGCACACACAGCCGGAGCACGCCACCACAACGCACCGCTGCAAAATGGCAACCGCAACACACCTACCCAACTACGCCGGACAGGTCAATCTGTACAAAACCAACCTGAAACATATATTGGGATGCGATCTCCTGTCCCTGCTGAACGTAAGTTACCGACTGACTTACCGCATCACATTGTTCAGCTGCGTCATGCCCGTCTTCTACTGTCGGAGGTGTCCCTACCAGCATCCCGTGGAGATGTGCCTCTCCAACCCGGCATGTCTAAAGGCGGACCTGCTACCACTACTCCTCCCTCTGGACGCACACGACAGGGCCTGCTCTGCCTATGGGGGCATGGCGTATGTGGCCAACATCGCACCCGCACTGAAATGGGACCACTGTGCCTCCACACGACGGATCATCGAGAACAGCTACATCGAATGTCACCCAGCATGCCCCATCATGGTCCTCCAAGGGACAACTTACGAACAACACCTTGAGAGCCACCATCCGCTACATTGGCTGGCAAACATGTACACCACCAATGACATGGAAGCCCTGCTGGACGGCATTGCATACCTGACAACCTGTAAATTCGTCGGACCACAACGCAGGTTCACCGATTGACCTATGATGTGCAACCCCGCACTCATGCTTAGCTTCCGCACGGACTGGCCAGTCACCACCACAACAGCCATACCAAACGACCGGCAACTGTCACCACACCACCAAGATTGAGCCCGCTTGCATGCACTTCAGGGGGCATGGAGTGCAGCAGCATGAGCAGTCCGTGATGTTTCGCATGGCAAGGTGAGTGGACCAGTAGTATGTTACTGATCCTGCTGGCTAGTTCCTTGCCGTGTATGGCCCCCCGGCAAGAGGGTATAGATGACCTGCATCTCAGGTGCCCGGGTGTGGCCAACCCCATGTCTGATGACATGACATCGGATATGACCGGGACATGCACACTGTTCCCCATCACATCCAGGAACACCGCATGCATCGTGGGAGGCAGTGGCATGGGGTCTGTGTATCGCACCCACATGGACGGAACTGCATGAACAACCAGGACTATACCCTCTTGCCCCCCGGCAAGAGGGTATAGATGACCTGCATCTCAGGTGCCCGGGTGTGGCCAACCCCATGTCTGATGGTGGCACAAGCAGGTGCTTTAGGATGGGATATCACAATGCACAAGCAGTCCAGAGACGGCCCAGAGCCACTAGGCCACCGGGAGTAACTGCATGGGCGGCTGTACGCGTTGTACGTCCAGCTCCCATTGACTTCAATGGGAGTCCGACCGACTCGAGTCCGATTGCATGCGTGCGCATCGTACTCGCTCGGTCGGACTGCCAGAGTCCGATTCGGTCGGAAATCTCTCCGGTCCGGCTCGGTCGGGAGATTTCCGGCCTGAATCGGAATCGCCCTCAACCTACAATAATTGACTATTCCCACTGCATTCTATCTAAAATTGTGGTAGATGATGGACAGTAACATAAATAATATACTAGTCCCACTACAGTCTATAATAAATTGGGGTAGGTGCTGGACAGTAAACATAAATAATTAACTATTCGCACTCCAATATAAATTTAAATAAACTATATACTGATCACTAAAACATTATCAATTACATCCCAAACATTATGCCCTATAAACCCAAAACCCACTAGTAAAAATAAATTCCAAATTTATAATTCTATAAACTTATTTATTTTTCAATAAAATGTAAATGTGTCAATTTTTTTAATAATATTTAATTAAAAATATATATTTTTAATACACTCCCCACCCTTATCCCCTAAAACCCAACATCCCACTCCTAAACATATTTATCTAATTCAGATTTCAATATTATATTTTATTTTAAAAATTAATTCTAAATTTATTTAAAAATTTGATAATATTTTATTTTAAATATATATTTTTAAAACACTA